>JAGDQP010000341.1:163971-174600 GCA_022664845.1 Lepisma saccharinum
TTCGAACAGAAAGAACGATACTTAAATTAATAAAGATAGGAATCGGAACTGATTCGAACAGAAAGAACGATACTTGATATAATAAAGATAGGAATCGGACCTGATTCGAACAGAAAGAACGATACTTAATATAATAAAAATGGGAATCGGAACAGAAAGAATAATACTTAATATAATAAAGATAGGAATCGGAACTGATTCGGACATTGTTCACACAGGATATAATTATGGGTATGGTTAACGGAAAACAGGCCATACAGGAAATCGGGTGCAACTCACGTAAGGTTTTTTCGTTTGGACTGCACTAGTTGAGTGTAAAGGAGTGCAGAACAATGTCAACGGATGTGACGTGACGATGCATATTTAGTGCGAGTAGTTGCAAGATTCGGTCTAATACATAAGTATTAAATTTCTTTCTACCAGAAATTGGTGACACCTGGAAGCTTCTTTCCTCATACATACACTGAGAACACAAGACTACTGTCGATTGTCTGCATTCGCTGAGGGGCAAGAAAGAGCACAATATATTTGCACTTGGTTACACTACCTACATCTACACGTACTGATCGAACAACAGAGGTTGGCCACTCCAACGCAAGATGACGTGCATTGTTCATTAAGAATGAGCAATAACTAAATGTGTTTCCAAGCAGAACTTCCAACACTGAAGACCATGTACGTTGCCACTTGTGTAGTAAGTCCATAAGGAAAATTTTTAACTCTTCTTTTGTTGGAAAGTTTATTTCGTGTGTAACGATTAAACACAACGTAATTGTGGGATCGTGGACTGTGTGCAGTAACAGACCAAGACTGTTGGTTGTTAATATAGCCAGAGTTCGATTCCTACAACTAGTGGTAGGATTCGACAATTTCTTTAATGTTATTTATGTGAAGAATATGGGGTTTCCTGGTCAAACAGTAGTTCATAAGCTAGTCTTTATTCCTGTGGCTAAAGTACTGTAAAGAAAAAGACAGATCGTAGACAATAGAACTGTTTGTGGAATGATCAATCATGGTATATCACCTCTAGAAGTTGGAAGTGGGGATGAGTTTGGAGAATGATCGATGAAGATATCTATTATCATATATTGTGTTAACAATGAAGTATAGCAGAGAAAGCTCTGCGGTGTGGAGTTGTTTATCTTGAAATGAACTCACCCACTTACTACAAAGTACGGAAATCCAAATATACAAGGGAACTAGAACCGTTCTATATTTTCACAATGTTCCAGAACATTTCGGTAAGATTACCAGCGAAATATTTCAATTACCAGCATAATAACACAGCGAGTCAGAGATTGTTTGAGAAAAGGTTTGTCGAGAGGGAGGCTCATGAAATGGATTGGCCCACATAGAGTCCCGATCTCAATTCCATACAATATCTATAGGGAAAATTAGAACGTCGACTGCACGATATACCCCAACGTTCAATAGCTATCATAGTACTTCTAAAAAGGGTGAAGTATCATGTTCCCGGAAACATGCAGACATCACAGGCAAAGTCTCCTTCCTCCTGTAGATTCCAGGTTTTGGGCTGGAAAATCGCCCGAAGAGTAGATCAATTCCATATTAACATCCGATACTAGGGAGTGAACCAAGAAAGCAGCAGGACGATAATTTCATACTTTTGATCAAATAAAACGTTTCTATATTGCTGGGTTTCCCCTCACTCTTTCTCACTCCTTTGATATGCTAACACACATACGTTTACAATCTTCGCAGAAAAAACTTTCCAAAAATTCCACATACCTATATGGTCACACTCACACCACATATCATCAACATATTTTAACATAGAACAAAATTTGATGTGGGAGTATTTATGTGGAAAACATTCTGGTAAGCGTGCAGGACAAATATACAAAGAAACATTTACTTAAGACGTGAACGAAACTGAGGAGGACTAAATATGTGATAGTTGGAAAGTGTAAAGAAAAAAATAAAATACTGGGGAAAAGAAGATTTAAAAAAATGTGACCTATTTGTGTTCTACATTTGCGAAGGACGAATTTCATTATCTATGCACAAGAGAAATGGCTAAATCGAGTATGTCACGAACAAATCCGGTCACGAATCATCTCTTCCTTTCCAAAAAAAACATTTTGTTATTCCCATCGTTCATCATCTGATTCTCCCTCCGAGTGAGGGGTCCTTCAAGAATTATCTGGTTTTCTTTTCTTTCACTAATGCACCATTCGCTTTACCCTTCTCTTAACGCATGATTTTTTCAAAATGATGATTGAAAATTGATGTCTCTGTAATTTAATAGATTCTTCTTTTTTTCTGTTTATAACCTTGCTCGACCCAATCATCATTATAAATTATTGTTTCGAAATAAGTGCATTCTCAACTAAGTCGTATTTCCTTCATTTTCGTGGAAGATGTATCGAAATAATAGATACACGTTACTTTTATCAATAAAATCATGGCAAGTGGAACAGTGTTTGCTTGTTAATATTCTACACTATTAAAAACACGTATGTAACAAGCAGAAACGAGGTCGCAGAGGAAATAAAAGGTCGTTTAGTATCGGGCAACTCATGTCTTTGTTCAATCCAGAAGCTTCTAAACCTGGCGATTAATAGGAAGAACGTTGAAACTGAAATGATGAGAGGACTTTATTATCAAAACTGTCTTGTTTCTTGCCCAGAATACAATGCAAAGTCGAACATTTGTTTCTACGGCGATGAACTTGCGGGTTCCCTAAATCATACACGCAGAAGTTAGAATGCATTTCATGAAATTATATCCTTAGATGTAGTCATAGTTTATCATGTAAGGTTTTGGAAGAAATTTTAATTTTAATTTTAAATAATTTGGAAGAATAAATATTTTATTCTTGTCTGAAATCTTAATAATAACTTTCCAAAATAGTTGGTGTTAAACTACTCTTCGTTATTGATTAAAAAAAAACTAGCAAAATTGAAAATGGAGTTGCGTGTTTTCATTTATTTCAGGACTTTATTTCTTGTTGAATAAATAAATATAGCCTAGTAGTATTAAACAAATTTGCAAAATCTCTTTCCTTCCATATAAATGAATAAAAATGGCTGAATAGGCTTTTATTACAATTCTTCAGAGGTGTATCAGAGAACATCACACTAAATACGGTTTGATATTATCATACCACAACTATAACCAAACATCCTTGTAATATAGTAAGTATACAGCAGAGCTGTACACTGTTATATTTTTAGCTACTCGACGTCTGAGGATTATATTGCCTGGATACTTCCTTTGAGGAATTCGTTGCACATCCTTTGCTCAATTTTAGAATATTCATTTTTGGATAAAGTAGGTTTCAAGTCTTTGAGGATACCATGCCACCTCAGTTCTACTGTTAATAGTATTTGAAATATCAAGCTCTCGAGTTCATTGACCCATGCTTTCGACAGCCTATATACCCTAAATGAAGCATTTGTACACCTTCGATGGACTATACTGTTTTTCTTAATTTGATGTCAGGAATCTCGTGAGGTGGATTTGTCGATGTTATTTTGCAACACCCTGTATATGAGATGCTTTGGGAAGAGAATAATTGTATACAAAGACTGTCAGGTTAGATTCTGAAGTACTTTTGGGCATAAAAGAAATGTTTCAATCTAGCGCTCTGTCTGTAGACATGAATGTTACGTAGATGGTATAAATGTATCTTGAAAATGTAGCAAAAAAAGGTTAGGTCGTGCAGTTTTCTCCAAGTATACTGTCGCCTTAGATTTAACATTTATCAGAATGAAACCTACTAGACAAGTCCTAATGTGTGACTGCCGAAGTAGAACGATACGAATATTGAAGAGTGCTGAAACTCGTTTAGCTCCATTACGACTTATACACATGCCAAAGACCACACGCAAACGAATTGAGAGGATACAAGAAATATAGCATTTCGAAAAGGCTTCATTAATATAGGACATAATTCTGTGCGAGAGTTCGGAGAGCTCAGAATCTTTCGAAACATCATGGCTTCCGCATAAGATGTACGATAAAACTGAGCTCTTAATCCAGTCGTTTGAGATCTTATCAATGAGATCTGTATCGTCTTTAAACCATGGTGGTAATTGTAAAGAATGTGCGTAAATATCAGCGTGATTCAGAGCCTTTGATCAAAGTAATTGCAATTAGGAAGAATGTATCTAAATTATGTATTAAATTAACATTACATTCTTGTTTACTGATTTTAGAATTCGTATTGTCGAACTTTATGGAACTGAAACCTCACGAGCGGTAAATGTAATTGAGCTGAGCGAGTTTGAGCAATTGTTGTTGGTAGCCTTAGTGGTACAGTGCCATCAGGGAAAGTGGGAACTTGCTTAATTTCTATAGATTAAAACTATCTTCCATGACGTGTGATCACTATGCCATGTTTGACATCTGTTGTTGTCACTACTTCGAATAGGAGAGGAACCGAAGGCCATTTTAGTGACATAGGTGGCAAATGTCGAGAGACAGACTGAAACCAATTTTATTAATCGAAAGTTCGTATCGAAATATGTTTCAAAAAAAAAAAAGTTCTCCAAAAGTACCCTCTGGTAACTCCCGTTATGACGTCATCAAGATGGCGGACAAAGGTTATCATATGAAATTCTTTTCCTCTCCCTCAACCGAATTCAGTGCACTCAAATGTCTACATAGCACATGAACTCTGATTAGAAAACTCCATGGAATCGACTGACACTAATTTTGTTACATTTACAAGCATATTGTGGGAGATATTCAGAGAAAAATTGAAAATGGCGGCGTGAAAATAGATGATCCGGCAGATTTACGTGCCGATATAGAAAAAACAAATAAAAGTTCGAGAAAATGTTTCAAATAAAAGTTGAAGAAAGTTATGTTGTCAATAAATTACCGAAAATTCCATCCTTTTATCTGTATTGGCTGTGTTTCTAGAAAGAGTAAAGTGTAGTAAAGCGTCTGCGGCGCATCTCAAGAATCTGTTTGTGACCTGACACGTCAATGAATATTAATAGTAACATTCCCGGTTGCGCTGAATCTTCAGTATTGACAATGAGCAGTATTTAAACAACACGCATACACATACACATGCATCCCTATACATACTCATTGTATATACTGTATGTGATGCACTACAAGAGTCAACCTAACGAGTAGGCCATGTGCATTTCGAGTACTAAATAGCTAAAGTCAAAAGTGGAAAATGGGTTCGATGCCCATTGGGGAATTAAGTGGTTCGTAGCTATCTTAAAACTGTAGGTCCGGTCCTTATTAGCTTACCAGCTCGTTTAGGACGTAATAACGATTCAACTTATCAAAAGTGGAAAATGTGAGGAAACCAATGGCTGTGATGATACTTACCGATCTATAACTAATATTTACAAATGTATATGTAATGCATACAGCAGAAGTTTACAGGTTCGTTAATTTTTTTATTAAGATCATAACACATATATAATTCTGTAAATAGTACAGTACAAATAAGTTGCAAGATTTATATGAACACTTTCATCATTAGTCTTCCGTTAGATATTAAATATATCAGTGCAAATTAAATAAATTGGTGGCTGGACCGAAAACGTTCCAAGAGTCAGATTACTATCCTTAAATAAATTAAATATCAGATTAAATATCTCTCAGTTCATATCCTTGAAAGGGTACACGCAAAGAATATATTAGAGTGATTCGAGAAAACAAATCTTTATTTTTCGGAAGGCTATAATGCGGAAAAGTGGCCCATGGTGCTAAGAAGAAAAATTAAAACAAAATTAAAATCGGGTAAAAATCTCCCGATCCCATCCTCGTCGTCTTTAACATTTAGGAAATATTCAGAAAATGGGTCATTTTCCGTAATTTTTTTAAAAAAATATTAAACATGCTTTGATCGAAGTGCTATAGATTTGGATATAAATTACATGAACGGTATAACTTTAGAAAGGTATGAACGCAATTTTTATATAATTTTTTTAACGGTCTGGCTTTGCGAGCAATAAATTCACTTTTTATTGATAAAATGTGAATTCTCATGATCCTTTATGAAGCGTATCAATTATTGTCATACAATTACTTGTTTACAAAGTATATATACATATATATAATAAATCACAGTCATGTTTCTTCATATAAGCTGTAAATTAAAAGCTGAAATTCGACTAATTGTGTACTCTGATGTTCTCATTCTTCGAGTTCCACCCACATCCTTCCCAACTAACCAGCCACATAAGGTGTTTTGCAGAACTTAACAGGAGATGTTCACAGCTATTTACAAGTTAAGATATGCTGTTCTAAATCTTTCAATATAGTACTTGTAACTTTAAATTTTGATTTATGAGAGAACTCAGGCATTGCTGATCTTGACAATAGAAAGATTCTGACGTGTCCGTCTCTGCTCTGAGCTTCGCAGACTTTGCGTGAAGCTTCTGACTCAGGCAGTTAAACAATGTCTCAAATTGGTGTCAGTTTTAACACCAATTTGACACACTGTTTAACTGCCTAAGTGTGGCAAAGAAAACCTTTTATATCCTAATTTGGCACTATTCCAGATTGAATTTGTGATTTTATGTCATCATCACTGATTTTCTTTAATATATGTGGAGAAGTTATCTTACAAGTGTCCCGATGGATTATCTTCAGCATATTCTGTTACGGTGAAGTTAATTTTTGGAGTTAAGAAGGTTCTAATTGACTTCCCCTTAGAAACTGACTGTCTGGCTTTTAAATATGCCTATAAACGAACTCCTAAAATCATACGATATGTTTCCTTTGATCTAATATCATAGCCATAAGAAAATTTTCAGAATGTTCAAAAAATGTTTTGGGTTCAATGATAGGCTCTGTAACTTCGAATTCGAATTTTATTGATGGCTTTCATGTACCTAAGGCTCAGACCGGGATAGGGGAAGGGAAAAGATGTGGGAAGTAATCGGTCAGAGCCTAATGGAAAGGTATTATCCAAGCATTTGCATGGTGTGACTAAAGAAGAACTCTGAAAAGCCTAAGTCAGGATAGACGACCGCTGGGATTTGACTCTGGACCTCCAGAATTCTAAGTTAACCCTTTTCCATTGAGCTACGGCCGCTCGATTCTATTACATGGAGTAAGCTTTCTGGCAAGTACCATCAACTTTAAATTGCTTCAAACATTTTTAAGACCGTCTGTAAAATACTTGCCTCCCTCCAAACCGAGTGGCCATCTCGTTGCTTCTATCTTTTGAGGTCGTAGATTTTGAATCTACATGGTTTTGAATTAAACTAAACAAGTATTTTACAGACGACCCTAACCATGTCTTTGAAGCAATTGGAAGCTTACGGTACTTTCCTGATAGCTTACTTCAACCCTTGTAATTGAACCCAATGCAATGCATGAAAAGTTTCTTCTTGCTTTGATATTAGATGAATGGAAAGACATCAGAGAGTTCATGCATAGGCGAACTTAAAAGCCAGACTGTCAGTTCTTAGGGTAAGTCTATTAGAACCTTCTTAACTCCTAAAATTAACTTTACTGTAACAGAATATGCTGAAGAAAATTCATTGGGACATTTGTAAGATCTCCACATATATTAAAGAAAATCAGGGATGATGACATAAAATCACAAATTCAATCTGAAACAGTGCCAAATTTGAATATAAAAGGTTTTCTTTGCCACACGCAGGCAGTTAAACAATGTGTTAAATTGGTGTTAAAACTGACACCAATTTGAGACATTGTTTAACTGCCTGAGTCAGAAGCTTCACGCAAAGTCTGCGAAGCTCAGAGCAGAGACGGACACGTCAGAATCTTTCTATTGTCAAGATCAGCAATGCCTGAGTTCTCTCATAAATCAAAATTTAGAGTTGGAAGTACTATATTGAAAGATTTAGAACAACATATCTTAACTTGTAAATAGCTGTGAACATTTCCCGTTAACTTAATCAGAGCACATAATTAGTCGAATTTCAGCTTCTAAATTACTTTGTGAAGAAGAAATTGTATAACAATAATTGAAACGCTTGATCATGAGAATTCACATTTTATTAATAAAAAGTTAATGTTTTGCCCGCAAAGCCCGACCGGTAAACAATTATATAAAAATTGCGTTCATACCTTTTTAAAGTTATGTCGTTCACGTAATTTACATCCAAATCTATAGCACTTCCATCAGAGCATGTTTAACATTAAAAAAAAAAAAAAAAACGAAAAATGACGCATTTTCGTAAATCTCAAAGATGATGCGCGATCGGAAGATTTTTACCCGATTTTATATTGTTTATCATTATTATTATTTCATTTTCTTCTTCTTATATCTCCTACATTATGCTTGTAAATGTAACTAAATTAATGTCAGTACATTTCATGGAGTTTTCTAACCAGATTTCATGTACTATGTAGCCATTTGAGTGCACTGAATTTTGTTGAGGCTGAAGAAAAGAATTTCATATGAAAACCTTTGTCCGCCATTTTGTTGACGTCATAACGGGAGTTGCCAGAGGATACTTTTGAAGATTTTTTTTTTAAAAAAAAACAACATATTTCGGTATGAACTTTCGACTAAAATTGTTTTCAGTCTGTCTCTCGACATTTGCCAGTAACTCGAAAACTAAGGCCGTTTTGGGATAAAGAATTTCGTTCGCTCAGCTTAATTATTAATATGTGTTGGTTGTGGAAATGTATGCATTGATTACCAAGGAAAACACTGACTCTCCCCAGGAAAAGTAGAACTACCACGAGTGATGGTGTGATCTGTGTGTGTGGTTGTGAAGCATATTATGCACTATTCTTGCCTATATCAATAGAATTGGAATTGGCCAGCAAATAGATCCCAAGATAGATATTAGACAGTTTGTTACTAGTTGATTTGAATAACGTACACTACAAGTAGAGGGCCTACTTGCTAGAAATCTTACTTCCATGTCAAATCTCATGCAGCATAGGATCAGTGCTGCCATATTATGCAGTTAAAATTAGAAACTTGACTATTGTATAGAAAATGTCTCAAAATACTGACGTGATGACATTTAAACGTGTGTCTCTATACGGGGTAGGTAACACTGTTATACAAAATTCACCCACGCTGTGGCTTATTGATACACACTGACATCTACTAACAGATTTTATCTTTTCTGTATTATTCCTGGTTTATCGAGAAAGTATATTTTGTATTTACCATTGTAATAATTTTCCCAGGCTCGAAGATTGAAACCCTGTACCTCGGAAACGACCTCTAGATCAAGTTTCAGATCTGGAATATGCCATTTCATTAAGGGACAAGTGTTTGGAAACATCATATGCATAACGGATGATGTGTGTGTGTGCTATAATTTAGAAATCGTAGTTAGAAATGCTGTACACTCAGCGTCAAGAAAATCAATGCACAATATATTCACTATGTTCGAAATCGTTTTATTTCTTGATTCTTATCAGTGGTTAAGAGTAGAAATTAAGATCAGAAATAGATAAATATTAAATGAGAAAACCTAACCTCATTCACCATAAGCTCTCAAAAATATACTGATTTGTTATAAACTATATTCACAACTGAGACAACATATAGGCCTAGAGATAGGCACAGTATTATATTATTAAAACTACGTGTAATATAATAGGCAATTTTGCGAGCAAAAAAACTACTTTTTTTTTTTTTTTTTTTTTTTTTTTAGAAAAAGGTTGGGAAAAATAATTGGAACCTGTTTTGGTATCGTTACTCTTAATAGAAAAACAAAACAATTGTGGTAGTACTAGAATCTGATTTGTATAGAGTTCTCAATTTGTAACTTATAGCTAGTGTCAAAGTGATAGTTTCTCTTCTTTTCCCCTCCCCTCCACTTCCCGTAGGAACTTAGCTCAAAAGTCACGAGAAATAATTTCATCTTCATTTGGATGTTGACAGACAGGCTTTCTTTCAAACTGGTTTCTGCCTATGATCCACTTGGTCCAAGGAAGTTGCGGAAGGAAAGACTCGGCAATTGAGTTTCATCTGTCACGTGTGGTATACATATGTGATCTGTCGTATAGTAAGACTCTGATAAACAAGTTGTTGTCAGGTGTGTTTCTTTAAAATTGCAGTTAAAAGAAGGGCTTTCTCTTACAAATTTTCTTCTGCCAATGGTCAGACTTGCAAGTTTACCAAATTGCGAACATAAAACTTTTTATAATGACAGTTGATACATGAAAGTCATGTTAACAATTCCATATATGCATTGACATTGATCAATAAAAATGAATCACAAGGAGGGTGAATAACAGCATCAACATGCACGGCAGTGCATGAGCCAAGTTCTTCACGTCGGAAAACGTCAGCACTGCCAGAAGCATGTTATACAGGAACAAGAGTTTATGGCAAAATCGACGATTTGGGGGCCCCGTAAGAAAAAAGATGTTAAAGATAGGAATATGAGCTTTTGCCGTTAAGGAGATATGGTAAATATGTGCAGATGTACAAAATTTCATATTCGTATCTCAAACTATGTTCTAGTTGTGAACCCCTGAAATTGCACATTTTAGGCTAACTGACTCACTCACTCACTCACTCACTCACTCACTGACTGACTGACTCACTCACTCATCATATTGTTTAGGGTGTTTGGAGTAAGCTAGAAACATGAAATTTGGTATGAAGGTAGAGGATGATAAGTAGATAAAGGAAAAATTCCGACATTTTGAAAAGGTCGCCATCTTGGATTCAAAATGGCCGCCAAA
>JAGDQP010000342.1:0-174476 GCA_022664845.1 Lepisma saccharinum
ATACGGTTGGAGAGGAACTGGTACGTGAATCGAATATATGCCCCAGGGAGTTTAAGTTTAATAAGTTTATAGATCAGTCCTTGGTGCCACACCTTGTCGAATGCCTTTTCCAAGTCAAATAAGACTAGGCATGATGGATTTAGTGAGTTGTAATTTTGGACTATTAGGTTTGTGAGCCTTAGTAGTTGGTCGTTTATGCTGAAATTTGGTCGGAAGCCAGCTTGGTGTATCGGTAGTAGACTGTGCTCTGTGATGTGGTGGTGTAATCTATAGACCAGTATTCGTTCCAGGATTTTGCTGAAAGTTGTTGTTAACTGTATTGGTCGGTATGAGGAAACGGAATTTGTTGCTTTGTTCGGTTTTGGGAACATTAATGTTTTTGATATTTTCCAGTCCTGTGGTATGAAGCCGGTGCGTAGAATGAATGTATATATTATTGCCAGTAGTTGCATGAATGATACGGGAGCTTCTTTGATGTGGCGGTAGCTTATATTGTCAATGCCTGGTGCGGAGTTTCTTTTGTTTGCCAAAGATCGGTGGATGTCTTCTACGGTGATGGTTTCTGTAAGAGGGTTTGTTTCTGGCATAGTATGGCTGGTATTGGGTTGAAGTGCTGGTGACTCTGGATTTAGCCTGTCTACTGGATGGTGGTATGGACTTTGCTGTGGAGGTGGTGTGAAGACATCTTGTAGATATTCGGCAAATGCATCGGCTTTTTCTTGGTCTGTTGTTAACGGTGTGTTGTTCTGAAGTAATGCGTATGGTGTGGAGGTACATTGTCCAGTTAGCATCTTAAATCTTTTCCAGTACTTTGTCGGGTGACTCGTTTCCCCTAATGAGTTGCATGCTTTAATCCAGCTTCTTTGTTTGTACGCTTTCAGGTAGTTTGTGGTCATCCGTTGTATCTGTCTATGGTGTCGTAGGGCTTCTAAGTTTCCAGTACGTATGTATTCTTTGTATAGTTGTCTTGATCGTTTTAACATTGGTGGATACTGTGGTGGTAGTTTTGGTTTTGATATTGCGGTTGTCTGTGTCGGGATGTGTGCTTTACCTGCATCTTGGATGGCAGTTGTCATTTGATCCACTATCTTATAAAGGTCGGCTTCTGTTTCAGGTGCATTTAAGTTCTCTGTTTCTAGTTCTACTGCTGTGCGGTACACAGTCCAATTAGCTTTATCATATCGAGGTACAGTGCGTCTGTATGGTGCTTGGTTCCTGTTGTCTTGATTTTGGCAGCGCAGTGTGAGTTTTATTGGGTCGTGGTCGCTTCCAATAGTGTCTAAGACTTCTACCAGACAGCGATTTGAGAGGTTGGATGATGTGATTACTATATCCGGTGTGGTGTTACTGATGGGTCTTTTGTGGCGAGGTAGCTTATGTATTTCGCCAGTAGTGTTTGTAGTTATGAAGTTATTGAATCTGGTTTTCTGTTAGACTGGTCTGCTGTGAAACTTTATGTCAGCCATGATGATATAGTTTCTGAAGTTGTTGGATATGTACTGGAAGAATGCATATGGTATTGGGTGCCTGGGTCTGACATATATTGTTGCTACTGTGATGTATAGTGATTTAAAATACAATGTTACTATTAGGTGCTCCGGTAGATTTGCTATGTTATGTTGGTGTCTTCGGTATGCTATTGTCGGCTGAAATCCCAGTAGTACTCCACCGCTTGCCTTTTGTGTGGCGGTTTTATTGTCGTGTCTTAATATTTGTTGTTTTCCAATTTTACAGTGCATCTTGGCTGTTAGGTTAGTTTCGTTTAGCATAAATGTGTTTATTTGTTCATCCTGTAGCAGTTGTTCAAGTAGGATTTTCTTCTGTGTTACTGATCTGATGTTTAGAAATAAGAAAGCTAATGCCATCATGTAAAAAATTGTATGATTTTGCTTGTTCCTCATGGATCTATGTGGGGCTGGCCAGTTGCGTTGCATGAAAGTGTACATATTGACCTGAATACGTAGCATTGAAATTGACTTGTAGGGTAGCTTTTGCTGCATATTGAACCTGTTGCAGAATGTGTGGTCTTAGAAACGGGTGAATGTTTTGTAGGGCCATTGTTACAAAGGCTAGCATTTGTTCGATTGTTACTGGGTTGTCAACCGATGTTGGTTCTGTAGATGTGGAAGTAGCCTGGTCTAGTTTCTCGTGTGTTCGGACTGGCACGAGGAGGTGAGGTTTTTCTTCTTGCACAGGTGGTTTTGCCTTACATTTATAGCTGTATGTAGGGTGGGCCTCGTTACATTATGCGCATTTTGGTGTTTGTGCCAGATTTGTGCATTGCCGGGTGTTGTGTGGCCCACTGCAGAATCCACATTTAGGCTGTTGTGTACAATTTGGCAGTTGTATGTTGATTATAGGTCTGACATTTTTCGCATCTGATTGGTTGTGGTGTTTGTGACGGTTCGACTCTATGCTTCCTACCGTATATTTGTGCACCGTTCATCAGGAGGTCGTCGATGGTTTCTTGTGACTTTGAGAGGACCCGTACCATGAAGGTTGGGCCTTCTCTGCACATAATCCTGATGCATTTTATCACCGAAAAGCCTTCTTCCTCTAGTTCAGCCTGAATCTCATTGTCAGTATAATCAGGCGGGACCCCTCTAATTACGACAGATAGTGCAGGCGGTGATCGTGGTGGTGGCATTTGTTTCGCACCTCGTTGATCAAGTTGTTTTATTACTGCATTCTTACCAAAGATTTCGAAAGAGTGTTTGTCTCTAATAGTCTTCAAAAGATTTGGATCTGTTGACTTCAGTATGTATCCGTTTCTGGTAGGAACTATCTGAGTTATTGATGTTCGAGGAATGTACTTTGTCATTTGTAAGAAGATTTGTATGTTGTTCTGATATTTGGCGTCATAGTTGGACAGTATGAAATTGAAGGTCTGTTGTTTATTGTATACGTTTTGGTTTCCACTATCGAGCTCCATGTGAATATTTGTACTATCAGTTGAAGATTCACTTAGGTTATGTTGTCGTTTGGACTGTACAGGAGACCTTGATCGCGATCCGTGAGATTTCGGTTCGATCTTTCGTTTTTCTGCTCCGGGTAACTGGTGAAGGCCAAGTACGACCTGGTGTAAACCGATGTGGCCTGTAGGTATGTTGCTAGCCTTTGAAACTTCCATTTTTCGTGAGCCAGGTTTCGTCATTGTGGAGATCAGTCCGAATGCTTAATTGGATATAAGTTGAGAAATATATAGTGCAGTAAATATTAAATTAATGTAAATTTAATATATAACCAAAATTAAAGTCCAATGAATAGCAACAGTCAGAATATATGATCTAGAACTTTAAATAGCCAAAATCGAAGTCCAGTGATATAGCGAGGTCAGAAAATAGAAGATTATATCAATCCAAGTCGTTAACCAGAATCACAGTCCTTAAGAATAACTTTGGTCAGAATACTTATACCAGTAACTTATAAATTATATAACCAATAAACCAAAATCGTAAACCAGATAAATAGCCTAAGTAATCGTAATACTAATAGTAACCCTTAAATAACTACGGAGTCGGTGTATCTTTCAATTGCTCAGCAGCAATAACGTTTTTTGACTGGTGTCTCCCCAGTAAGATGGCTCGTAAAACCCAACCTAGCTTTTTAAATACCTGGCTTCACTAAACAAAAGCGACTGCATCTTATTTCATTATCATTATATACAAAATCCTTTACTTAGCATTATTACAATTATCAATTTAACTTCTTGTATTCTTGTGCCGACATTACAAGTGAAAACAAATCATTTAATATTCTAAAAACTCCATTTTGACTACCAAATCATCACTTTAGTTGTGCTGCCATCTAACGAGCTACTTCTGAAACTTGCACAATGTACCTGATTAATTAGCAACCTGCAAAACATAAAATCATCTTTTTAAAACTGTTTTTTATCAGCGAATTAAACATAAATTCCATAAAATATTAAATTAACATTTCTAACAGATATAATATTAATAATTTGGGTTATACATTAACATAGAGCATAGCAAATTTGAAACCCGCGTTAACGATAACTACTATTTACATTACTAAAATAAACGCGGGTTAACGTTAACCATGATAAAATGTTAGTAATATAAACAAGGCATGTGGCGGACTGTAACCATAGCAACTTATAAATAACTGACTTAAAAACATCAATTATCAAGACTGAGAGTATAAATATTATTTTAAACAGCAATTTTTAAAACGAACCCGCAATGGATGGGCATAATTAGCCAAGTCCGCGCTAGATTACAATATACGAATGGGAATTTGAATAATTCTTTGTTTATATTCTTTCCACGAATTCCGTTTCTGAATTATCACGCCAACAGTAACTCAACTATTTACTATTACTGAGCATACGCAGCGACCACATTTGGTCAGAATTGCGGTGTTGCCAAACGTAATTAGCAGATGAAAACGCACATAAGTCGAGTTTTACTTAAGTACGAAAAGTAGTACTTAAGTTATACTTGTGAGCGCTTCCAGCAACAAACTTAAGTTCACAATTGGCTGAGTGCAACTCCAACAGACTTAAGTTCAACTCTTAAGTGTAGATTAAGATTCTTCTTGTAACTCACCCCTGGCCTTAATGGTTTTTGCAAGAATTATAGGCTGAATTTCACGAAAGCCTACGTTGCTTTACTTTTTTTCAAACAAGAAAATTTACAGGGGAAGAAAGCATTTATTTTAGGTAAGCGTCATCTTGCGTTGTTGGGGATGATAGTTTCAAAATCAAAAGAAGATTTGTTAAAGCCCTATTCTTAGTAGACGGTGTATGTGGTACGGTCCATTCTCTTCTGCTCTTATGTACAAGATAGGAAATTC
Organism: Lepisma saccharinum; assembly: GCA_022664845.1. Taxonomy (NCBI): domain Eukaryota; kingdom Metazoa; phylum Arthropoda; class Insecta; order Zygentoma; family Lepismatidae; genus Lepisma; species Lepisma saccharinum. The sequence goes on from JAGDQP010000342.1 coordinate 4,819, forward strand.
TACAATAAATGATCTGATGTATTGCCTTTTTTTTTTTAAATATCACGTTGGATTGCCTTTTGTTGAATTGAATTAAAGTATAACTTTAAGCAACTTTCAATCGGACCGGCATATGGTAAAGGAAAGAATGGGAAAGGTAGCGGTCAGGGTCGTACTTACGTGCCATTCCGGTATTTGCTTAGTAAAGAGGGAAACCCTGGAAAATCTGTCAGGATGGTCGACCGTGAGGTTCGAACTTGAACTTTAATAATTACCTTCAGGCATCTAAGGCTCAGCCTAGATCAGAGGAGGGGAAAGGGTGCAGGTAGGTGTCTGGAAGGGCGTACGTTGAAGGTACCATCCAGGGATTTTCTTGACGTGACTGAGGAAAACCTGTGGAAAACCTCAGCCAGGGTGGGAAAGCGGCCCCTTACCCCCTAATGGGCGTCATTGAATAAGACCATGTAAATCATCGTCTTAAAAATACGCGCCGGGCAATACCCCTCGAGCGAAGGAGAGGGGATATCTCACACAATCAAAGCATCTTTCAAAACGAGTACAACTGCGCAGTTGTTTGCGTTTCTAATTATTCGTGCTTTTTCAATTGGGGTTGTTTGCCTACGATATCACAACCACCACTCCTATCCCACCACCCGCTGCACAGTTCTTTACGCTTGTAATGCTTTTCAAAGATGTCGTTATATTCGCCAAGTGTATAAAGGCCGATTTAGACGATACAATTTCTCGTACGATGAATCTTAGCAAAAGCAGTGTGCCAGCGCAAAAAAGAATAAAGTTATGGATTTATACCATATCATCTTGCCCTGTTGTAGCATTCTTGCTTTCACAGTCTGGCACTACTGCTAATCGTAAGATTCCTCGTAGCATAAATGCTGTCGTCTAAAGTGGCCTTAACGCTATAACGTCCAAAATGTTTCCTTATCTACATTCCTTCCAAGGTTCCTTTCCTTGACTGCTTTGGTTTCTCAGGAAAAGGAAGGAAAGGAAGGAAGGAAAGGAAGCATTCAGGATTGGGCCTAAGAGTGTTTCATTGAGTTTGATCATGATTGCTTGTTTTGGTCAATGTTGCCAACCATACAATGTTGATTGTACATATACTATAATTCTCATTACGATGTGCGATCCTAATCCTGGAACGTACGCAAAATGTACGATCCTGAGATAAATATTTTTACATTGAGGTATATGCATAATTGATAAACGAAAAAAAAATATATATATATCACTGAATAATGTTCACTGAGAAAGTACATATACCTACCCTTTGCTTGTCAAAACTTAAAATACGTATTCTTCGTGTACCGCAACGAGGAAACTTTTCATTTTTAATATTTCTATACATTATTGAGAAAATTGTAAGTTATCATCATGCTCATACTTCTGTCAAAGTAATTAAAGAGGCTGTATTTTTGTTGTTTTAAGTACCTTTTAAACGACTGTGTCAAAATACTTGTTTGGTTGTTACTATTTAGCATTTCAAATGTATTGCAAGAGGGGTGGGAAAAGAATGAGGTCCGTACGATCAAGTTGGTAAAAAGACGATAGAAATGAATCGCGTACGATACTCTTATGTTTACTGGTTGGCAACATTGATTTTGGAATGACCTCCGGTTCGCTTTGCTCCCACAAGTCCTTGGGTTGGTTGAGACCATCGAGCTCTACGTAAACTATACTGGAGTGACTACTCAGTGCTGAAAGATCGACACCAGAGAAAATATTTAAACTCGTCTGTCCACTTCCAGTCTAATCCGATGTGGACCAAATTTTCAATTCTAACTCAGTTTTATACGCTTGATATCGCTGTGTGGTCCGTTTTTTGATTTAAGTCTTAATTCGTGAGTTATTCATGTAAGAGTATATCGTACTCTGCATCCAATAGAAAATCCTGCAAATAATATTTACGTTTTTAGCAAGAATTAAGACATAAATTAAAAAACGAGCCACACAGCGATATTAAGCTAAGAAACTGAGTTAGAGTCGAAAATTTGGTCCATATTGGTTTAGATTGGAAGTGGACAAACGAGATTAAGTTTCCTCTCCGCTCTCTAGCTTCACATATTCATAAAATTTTCAATGACTGCAGTCAGTCCAGTATCGTATTAATGGAGGTCGATGGTTGCGAGAAGACTTTATTTAGGACTCTCACTACTTATCCACTTTATTACTAATTAACATAATTATCCTGTATTGATTGGAAAGAAAGGTGCATTTACCGGTTCCATCTATCTCCTCGTGCCGAGGAGTCTTGAAGAAGAAGAAGAAGAAGAAGAAGAAGTCCTTCGGACGTTGTTCATGTTCGTCGTTATTTATTCATAATTCACATACCTTGTGTCCAAGGAAAATAGCCTTGTGTCCTTGCAGATTGTTCGCTCTTTGGGAATTGGGATTGCGAATGGCTGGCTTATTACAAAATGCAATATACTGTGAAAAAGTCGGTTGTCTTCTGATTTGAGAAAACGAGTGATATAAATTTAAGCTTAATCAAGTGCTAGTGCAACAGTGTACATTAAACAAAGTGTTGAAATTATATCTGACAGTGGGAAATCCATTTGAAAGATTTCAAATTTACTGTGGCATGTATTATTATGCGTCTGATGTACTTATGTTTTTGATCAATTTCTAATTTGTGTCTGAAGAATCAAGATCAACTACGAAAGAAAACAATGAATTTTTGCCATCCGCGTTTGGAACCCCAGATCGAATGTAACAGTTTAAGTTCTGATGGTTATGAAGTATCTAATTTGATTTCGAAGGATGTGTTGAAGAGGGATAGAGGTTTCATTGCTGATTCTTTCATAAAACCACCTGTTGATATTATGGTTAATTTCATGTGTGGAATTAATATTAGGCATATTTCGGTATGGCCACAGGTTGGCAATCAGAAATCTACAAACTTTGAAATATTTTCGAAAATTTCGTCTCCATCTGGTAAATCACAAATAATTGGTGGGAACTGTGAAGGCACAGAACATGGTATTTATTACAGGATTGGAAGAGGGTCTGTAAATTGCGAAGACGGTATTGCATTTAAAAATCCACGTTATTCACAGCGCAAGGAGAAACAAAATATTAGAAAAGTGAATAACGTACCAAGCAACTTCGCAGTGTTCGAGTTAGATTCTCGGCTTGCCCAAGCATTAACTAACTCGTGTGGCATCAAAATTCGAATTTATAAGACTAGTGGTTCTTCAGTTCCAGCTCTTAAGAAACTTGAAGTGTGGGGTGAACCATCATATTTCGTCATTGGAACTTTAAAGCGAAAGGTGAATGAGCAGTGGACTTCTTCAAAATGTGAAACTGTAACTGTACCTGTATCCAAAGAGAAGACCATTTCGAACCATCCTAGTGGTTTAGAAAATCACGTAAGTAAGGCTTCGAATAATGTGTGCGTACCGGAAGAATTTAGGGATGCAATAACCTGCGAAATAATGGTCTTCCCAATAATTTTGCCATCAGGAAACGTAATTGATCAGTCGACATTGGAGAAGCATAGCAAAGAAGAAGCTTTGTGGGGTAGAGGCCCAAGTGATCCGTTTACCGGACGTTTATTTACGGAAGCATATAAACCAGTGTTTAATTCAGTTTTGAAGGCAAGAATAGACAAGTTTCTTGTAGAAAGCGAGGCAAATGATGAAATAGACGCTGTGGGTAGGACTTTAGACGGGAAAACATTGCTACGTGGCAATACTCTTAATACTTTTAGGACTTTAGGAATTGCGTCCCAGTTAGATAAGTCTTGTACCAGTAATAAGATACCAAGTGAATTGGCTTTAGTTAGAAAACGCAGTCAAAGAGAAGAAACAAAAAACACGTGTAATATTAAGGTGGAGAGATTTGCAGAAGGCGCTAAGGAACCTAAAAGACTGAGAACACATGAGGAGATATTAGATGAAAGTCTTGATCTTGCTCTGAAGAAAACATTAAAAGGGCTTTCATCGTTTACGCAGGAAAAGCCCGAGATTTGTACTAGTACTGACGATGTAGCTTGTGGAAATTGTCAGAAAGATACAGTGCTTTTTAAATTGCCGTGTTCTCATTTTCTGTGCCGTGTGTGCTTATCGGACAAAGTAAAGTGTGCACAATTAGTTCCCTGTGCAATATGCGGTTTAAATTTTTCCTCAAAGGATGTCCAGCGTTTCCATGTGTAGTTGATCTATGCTCATTCTCCTTTTTCAACATTACAAAGTTCTGTTATTGGGAGTGCTGTCTTGCTCTCATTCTGCTGTAGGAGGAGGGACACATTTTGAAGCACGAAAGTTCAGGAGTGAAGGTGAGGTACTTAGGTAGTTAGCGTTCGTCTGGTTTTCTCGAGACTCGTGGGCAGTCCGTTGTAAGTTGTGGAGTATGAATACTGTATTCTCAAAGGGAAACTTACCAATTCGAATTTGCGCCTTGTAATATGCTTACAGTTAAGGGCAGATAGAAATTATAAGCATAAATTCTTATTCCCTGCTCTAGTTCCATGACCGAAATAAGCTTTAACGCCCTTCAGCTTCACTAGAAGGCGTTACGTATACTTACTGTGCCCATTCCTAATGGAATCATGGGTTTTGTGAAATCTAATTGGTACGGAAACTTCACAGAGAAAATAAGTTTACAATTACAAATTCTTAAGCTTCCCAATTCCATACAAGTATTTGAGCCTGAACGGTTGTTTTAAGTTCATTGTGAAGGAGTTAACTGGTAATGTTTTCCCTCTTAGGTTTAATTTCTGTAAAGTGATTAGTATGTACAGTATATAGATTAATATTTCGTCTGATTAGGAAAAATATGAGTAATTGGCACGTAAGTGCTTAAGAGAGATTATTGCGTCAAATTTATTGTGGCGTAGGTTCCATGACATTATCAGTTACTAACAAACACTGAAAATTTAACACGTTGTCTACTAGCTGTAAAATTAAATCAATTTTCCTATATATGCACATAGTGTTTTCGTATATTGCTGTGTTGAAAGATTTCTTGTAAAGCTATGGTACTGGTAATGGTTGCTTGTGAACTCATTTTTTTCATGTTAAGCTTAACTTGATTTTGTTGTTGTAAGTAGTAATTATTATGTACTCAGCAAACTCCTCATCATTAGTAATGAGGGTTAACTTCCAAAGTTAGTCGTCCGTTTCTAGTAAAATTTACGGGGAAGAAATGGATAATTTGCTCGTTTGTGTGGTTGATAATATATAAAGAAAGAACGAAAGTTGAGTTTATTTTATTGTATAATCGGTGATAAACATGGAACTATTTGGGAAGCGGAGGGAACTACTTAGCGGAAGGTTACCGCATGGTTGGATTGCGGGAAACTTACGTGCATTTATATTGTGAACATTGCCACAGGCGTACAGGAACGTTGTCCTGGATGTGAGTTAACAGTATTACAGCTTGTGAAACAATACGGTGATACTGAGGAAAATCTTTGAAACTGTGTGAAAGTCATGGATTCATAAATCTAACAACAAATTGCAGAAAGTGTGGTAAGCTTTGTTCCAAAGAAAAGAACTGTGATGTATATGAGAACAAAAAGTGTAAAGATACATGACCGCACCTAACTTTACCTAACCTCCACGTTCCCATGGTCAGTAATTTAAGATAATGTACGAAAAATGCAAGAAAGCAATTATTAATAACAAATGTGAACATCCCCACCCTGCGCGGTAACTGAACGAAAAAAAAAAAAAGAACTGGACGTAAAGATCGATGAATTTTAAATTTTCGTAGCTTTCATCAGGCTTTTAGTCGAAAACCAGACGGACGACCAACTTCGGAAGGAATGCCGGTAATGACTAGCAGGGCGGTTGCTGATAACGAAAATTGGGGATTTTCCGCAAAACTTGTTCAAAAAGTTACCGTACATTTTCGATTCATGGAAGAAACTTAAATTGTGTCCTCGCTTTACTTATCAACCAACTTTCCTCTCGGCAACCGCCATTGCTGTGTCACATCGCAGATTTACGTTTCCTCAGGTCGACGCGGTTGATCCGCGAAGTCGATTTAATCGAGAGTTTGCTGTATGCCCATTGTACCAATGCGACTTTGAAGAGTAGAATGTGAAATGAAAGAATCATGGACTTAGTCAAGTAGGACTGTTATTTGCAACTTTATCCAGATAATCAGTTTTAAATAATGTTATTGCTTAAGTACATAACTACCGTTGCCTTCTATATTAAACTTTTTAAATCGTATCGAAATGGTGTAGGAAGCAGTTTGAATTTTGAGAATAAAATCCATCGAAAGCTCATCAAAAGGGAGAGAAACAAAAATATTTAACTGAACTGAACTTCGGTGGATGGTTACAAAGGCAAAACAAAGAAAAACAAGTATGTCTAGAAGGAAGGTCGGGGCATAGTTTAATATTGACTGCATCTGTGAGGACCTTTAATTTTGTTTAAAGGGCCTTAGGCAAGTCTTATTCTTTTTATTTTATTTTCTACTTGAAGGTGACACGTGGTGTAATCAAAATGGGCGTTTAAATTTAAGAAAAGGTCTACCAGGAAACACGTTGTGAATAAATGGAAATACACTTTCTTGTAAATGAAAAGGAGTACGGTGTTGAAAAAAAAAGTTTTTAATATAGTGGACTCAGTAACTGATAGGTCATTCCATTTGAAATCATCAGATTGGTTACAGATTTTAATGAAATTTGGTACAGTTAATACTTGCATCAAAGTAAGTTCCTATCTCAGGTATTGAAAATTGAAGCCCCTGGGGCGCTGAGCTAGCCCCCTCCCCCCCAAGTTACTTTTTTGGCCATTTTGTACAAAAATCATGCCATCATGCGTGACCTAGCTCCTGTACTGCCGCATTCCATCATGCGGTTGGTCTCATTTGAAAGCTAACACCTTTCCCGTGTAGGAGAAAGCAATAATAGTGTGTTGCAGTGGTTCATGGTTCGGAAGTGATACACTGACAAACGTCTACAAATTTTTCGCATTTTCATTTTTTTTTTCTTTTTAATCTCACGTGTGAATGGCAGTACTGAAATGATATTTGGTGAGGAGACAAAGATGATGAGGCTGAATTCACTGAACAAATTTGGTTTTGTTTCTTGCATGTACACATCGACTTGTTGAACTTCCAAATTTTCGAAAATCACTATTTTACCCCCCCCCTCCCCCCCACACACAATGCAAGGTCACATCTTGCTGCAAATTGCCTCACTGTGTAGCTTGTATCTAAGTCTAATTACCCCCAAAATGTCTTTGTTGCTCCAAAGCATAACTTTTTTTTACTGTACTCTGAAAATGTGTATGTGTCGAAATAGACGCTGTTGCAAGTGCCACACAATTTTACACAAAACACACATTATTCTGCAACATACTCAACCTGAATTAGTAGCAACTATATGTTTCACACTCTGAACATATCAATCATTATATAAATGAACAGTCACATAGGAAGCACATGCCTTGGAGCTCGGTGCCTTTCCTCACTTGGAGTGCTGAAAGTTGTTAAACAACTTTAGTATTTCACTTTCAAGTGTCCTGTCCAGTGTGTTGTGGCGTGGAGTCCGCGGTGGAATAGAAATGGGTCTTGCTGAGCCCAGCCATGATAAAAGAACTTATATGACCTTTCCTTACTACCTTGCGTACGGAGGAAGAGAGAATGAATGATCATTCTACATTTCCCATCTCTTGAAAGAGAAAGACAGGAAGGATTCTGTCTTCTATATCAGAACACAAACAAATCGACCTTCGGATTAGTACGAAGGTTAAACAAATGCAAACTTTCCAACAACATTACAGATATCATATTACTTTTATGAGAATTATCGCGGGCGCCAACTAATCAATTACAGAAGATAGCTTCGTCAAGAGATGAGTCCTAGCAAGGTGCTTAAGTTCCCCGCACCACAGCAAAAGGCGAAACTGAATTTTATTTACCTTAATGTCACAACACCGATACCTAACGGCAAACCTGTAGAGAATACATCAAACTCCAGAGGCGGGTTCGTGATATAATTCTTGCTAAATGTCGGAGAAGTTAAACGGAAAATTACTCCAGCATTAAACATCTTAGTTTGAGTGAGTTACACTCTCATCTTTCGAGACTTAGTATTCTTACGAGACCATTAAGGGATGATTTAACTGGTAATATATATATAATGAGGGATCTTGAATTCGAGTATAAAAATCAAACAATAAAAAATGTTTATTTACACAATGCATAAAATCTTCTGTCCCACTCGGCGAGATTATATCGATTCAGACCAATCCAAATTTGGAGGAAAAAGAAACCTTTAGAGAAGCGGCGAAAGAACTATCTAGACCTGCTTAATTACTTAGCTGAGTAATTAAATATAGAATTCCGATTCCCTTTTTATTTAGTTAATTAACTTGAACGTTTCTGATCTGGAGATAATACATTCTTACGTACTCTGGAAAATGGTGAGTGAAAGATTTACTAAACTATCCCTTATCAATTGGCCGAACAGGCTTCTTGCTTGCAAATCAAAGGACTAGGGAGCGATCCCCGCTTTTGCTTAGTTAAGCCAAAACACCTTGGGGACCCAGAAGGTCCTTGCAGTATCCCTTCCTTGAATTAATTTCAAAATAGATTATTTCCATTGACGCTTACGCAGAATTCCCAACAAGAAGATTACCACATGTCCAAACAGAATTAAAACGATTTCAGATTTTTAATCCCTTGGCCGTTACGAGTCAAACTTTATATGTGAGTTGTTTCAGATGTGTTTTTCCCCAAAAGATTGAGTTTTGAATTACCGAAAATCAATAATTGAAAATTTAAGTTATTTACTTTTTCGGGGAAGAATTAAGAAACAGATCTCATGACCTAAGAGAACTGGGCGGAATCCTGTGTCACCTGTCAGCAACACACAATCACATACACAAAATACACTCCTTTTTCCCGGAACTTAGTTTCAAGAACAGACAAATCTACCGGGAAGTTGACGACTGGAATTTGAATCGGAATCAAGCTACACAGTACAATTTTAATACGATTCCGGCAAGACACGACCTCAGATCCAGAGAACACTGGACTAGGCCCATAACAAAATTAAGCTTTAACCAATAGGAATAGCAAAAACTCTGTCCTCGTTAAACGAAATATTACTTTGATTATAGATTTTTCAATAATGGAAGCGACGACCCTGGAAGAAGTCAACAGGACTTCTGATACCTTAATCACGACTCCCCCAGGGGTTGACGAACAGTCAACTTGGAAGTGTCGACAAGACAAACTCCAAAATTGAACCTTACTTTCCAATTCAAAACTTTACTTTTCTTGAATCACAAATGGACACAACTAATCTCGCTGGAGAAAACAGGGTAGTCTCCAATGCCGGACATTACCCAACTCCCAGAGGATGACGAAAAGGCAACTTAGAAGTTGGGGTGAGATGAACTCACAACACAAAATCCAATTTACTATCTTTACGAAATCAATATAAAAGATAACTCAGAAATTCGAAAAAGAAAAAAAAAAAGGACTTTCAATCTCGTTGGAGAAGACAGGGTAGTCTTCGCTGCTACCATTCCCAAACTCTCTCAGAGGATGACGAACAGTCAACTTAAATGAGTGGGCACAAATGAGCAAACAAAAACAACGAAAAAATACTTCTTGAGACTTACTTATTTAAACTGAAATTCGCAAGGGGTATGTAAAATAAAAACAATCTTAGTAGCTCCTCACTGGCTACATCACTCCAAAAAAATGCGGGAAACACACAGAAATATCAAATAGAATTAAAACTTACTTTTTCCTTTGCCTGTATTAATTTCTCCAAAAGCAACCTGCCGGGGTAGCGAAACTGGTGCTGTTTGAGCATACCTTGCCCATACCATTGCTATGGTAGCCCTTGCCGAGGGACGTCCATTGCTAAAGAAGAAATATAACTTGCAGACAGAACATAATGGAATTCTCGTCCAACCTCGGTTTTCACTTAATTTCTCAAGAATAACACAAAACCTCGTGATAGCTCCCGATCCCAACATTCGAGGATTGATTGAAAAAGAAAGTAATTTTTACTTTAAATTCGATACAAGATAGCGAAATTGAAACGTAGAGAAAAACGATTTAAGACCAGCGAAATTCCAAGACAAGAAACTAACCAACTTGCTCACCTTGACTTGAGATGTCCGCTTTTCCGACGAAGCGGACTAAGAAATTTTTTACGTACTCTCTACATCGTGTCGCCGCGAAGTTGACTGAGTGGGCAAAAATCGAAATAAGAACGTAGGTCAAGCCGTGGTCAGCGCTTATATAGGAATCCTTTCCCCCTTGGGAACACACGCTACTCACTTTGAATTTGAGAGCTCAACCGTTTTCAAGAAAGCGCGAATTGACCAACTGAAAAAGGAGAGAAAAAAATGAACTAAACTTTCCCTACTGGGGGCCAAGCAATACTTCCAAGGCTAGCAACCTCGTTCCTCTCCGCTGAGGGGAACCAACTATTCTGAAGAGAAAAAAGAAAGCGAAGAAAAAAAAAGTTAAGAAATATACATGGCTTGGTCTGAATCGGTAGTACCTGTAAAGAAAATTATTAGATTGATCACAAAAAAAAAATAAAAATAAACAGTCAAATTACATTAAAAGAATTTGAGGAAAATTTTGCTTTTTATCATAATGTCTGTTCTTTCCTCAGAATTAAAGAAAGCTTTTTTTTTTTTCTGAAGAGTTATATATCGGAACATAAGCGCCCTCTCAGGATAGTCTGTTTTTATATAAAATAACTGTTCGTCAATCACTAGAAAAATTCACTGCACTTGCATCACACACACCAACAAAAATACGTTCATAGTGTCCATTTCTTCGGTCACTTAAATTTCATTTGGAAAACAAAAACACAAATAAAAATAATATGATAATTACACACTGAATATTTCAACACTTTAGAGAACTAATTTAATTAATCAACTTTAAGAATTCCCATCTCAAGAGTTCTAGTGGGAAAAAATAAAATGAATTGAATCAAAAAGAATCAAAAGTTCAATCTTGAATCATAACAAGTTCTTTCCTTTTAAGTTCATTAAAAAGGCTTGAATCGATTGACACTTAAATCGTGGGATTTCGTAGCTTTCAGAACGTTCATCTGATTTGAATATTCTTCACAAATAACAAAAGTTTTGTACCACTGCGATTCAGTCTCTTCGTCGCACTCCGTCAGTTTCCACTATCTCTTTAGGATTCTCTGAGGTATTGAAATTATTGACTACCTCTTTATTGAAATTGTCACTGTCCTTGGGAGTCTCCGCTGTCACTAGTTCCTCAGGCTCCGCAGACTGCATACCTGGTGATTCAGCATATAATGAAAGGACATCTTCCTTTTCTCCTAACGAATCGGTATCATCAGAAGCAGCTTTCATCTCGGAAAAGTGTAACTTCTCATAGGCTTCGGTGAGATCGTCAATTTTTTCATAGCCACTGGCATTACTGGTAATTTCAACCGACGTATCAGGTTCACTCACGGTCGCATTAACAATCGAGGTATCCTCCTATGGGGACCCATCTTCAGAATCCGCGACTTGAGAGTTCTTGGGTCTCTCGCCTAGAGTTTCTTTTAAAAGTTCGGCAAGGTTTGGGTCCCAGGATCGCATACAAAGTGGGCAAACGGGTTGGGGAAGCACTTCTGGAGTCTCTGCACGGGGAGGGGTTTCTGCTTCGACGTCTGGACTAACTTCACCTGTAGCTTCGGCAACCTTTTTCTTCTTTTCTTCCTCCTTCTTCATGATAATTTTTCTTAGTGTCCACCTGAATCCTGGATTGCAGCTCGTTCCGGGGGTCCCGATCCGGAAACACTTGAACCCCAACACATCTCATATAGCATGGCTTGGCAGCGGACTGTTTCACCCAGGGCGGCAAGTATGGCTTTTTTAAACAAATCCATAGCAACAAAAACTGATCACAGCAAAAGCAAAATCGACAACAAAACTTAATCTGAGTTCACGAGACAGCACTTGAATTTCAAAACCTAAACTGGACTCGATGGATGAAGTCGAAGAATATAACTACGAGGGTCGTTCCGAAAGTAATGCAACGGTGGGTGTAACATAGTGAAAACATGTCGGAGGCCTGTCAAATTATACACGTTATTAGAGTAACTCTTCCTCTACATAATGGCACTATTCAACATAGTCTCCATTACAAGCGATACATTTCCGCTAGCGTTGAACCCAACACTCGAATCCTCTTTGGAAAAATTCAGGTTTGCACTGTCGAACCCACTGCCACTTTCACCTCATCTGTGTCCTGAAAGTGTCGTCCCCGAAGACTGTCCTTTATTGGGCCAAACAAGTAGAAGTCAGAAGGTGCTAAATCTGGCTGTACAGCGGGTGAGGGATCACTGACCAGCCCAAGTTGCCAATCACCTGACTTGTGGCCAAAGACGTGTGGGGTTTCGCATTGTCGTGATGAATTTTGATCACTTTCAAATTCTTGTTTGGTCCCTTCTTCCTGATGGCTTCTCGAAGCTTCCTGAGTGTTGTTTTAAATAAAGTAAAATATAAAATATAAAAGTATTCAAGTAAATATAGTACACCATACTTCTCAGCACAGCTCCTTAAATACTGAAAATATACTGAAAACATACATAGGATACAAGAGAGAGATTATACAATTACACAATTACAACTAATTCAGACTCTTAACCTAATTACATATAAATAGATAGATACCCGGCCGGGGTTTTGTTTCTTAACCTACAATTTCCAAATTTCTTGGAACATGCAAGATATACACAGTACATATTAAATATTTTCATTTTTAGGTGATCAAGTAATTAAGAATTCATATTTACGAGTTATGAAGGAATCACTTCATAACAGTATACTGTCTTCCTGTTAGAGTGTTTGGCACAATATTTAGTTTCAGAATGTCCCTGAGTTTCACTTAGCTTACTTCGTTGGTTAAAAAGTAAGCTTTAGCTGGTCCAGGTGGATGCAGGTATTTTACCAAAACATCTTCGTTCTCTTCAGGACATTTCATAACAAAGGCAAGGTACCACTTAGTCATAGACACAAATAATGTGAGAAGACGGCCTGATGTCCTGCAGTTATACTGTTTTGTATTGTACTGGAGACTGTGTATGCCTCTGCATTGTGTATGAGATAACCCAGATCATATTTCTCGGAGGATGAAGTTCGATACATCTTAACTGTATAAAGTGGGGGTACTGTCTGGTGTTAGGAATTGTCCTGCATGACCAAACCGTACATTCAGTAACTTGCATGGTTATTTTCATTGTCTTCTGATGACCTGTAGAAGAACTGAATACCCTTGATCTCTTGTGATGCATATTGAAACAGTTCTTATGCAGTGAGGATTGGTTGGTGAAGTTCCTGAAGACTCCTTCTAGCAGCCAGTCTTTTGACTCTCCCCAACTCCATCACAGGCACTTTTCCCATGGCTAGTGGCAAAGAAATGCCACTCAGCATCAATTCCAAAGTCCTCAGAATGCAGTGTCAGGTTTTTAAAATTTTTCTGGTTTTTATATTGAGTGAATCCATCTGAAAAGTAGTGAAGTTTTCCTAAGTTTGGCATTACATCTTTTATGTGGGCATGAATCTTCTGATAACAATGTACTACAGTTGATGATGCTGACCCTGATTTTGGTATATCCACTACAAAGGGATGAACCGTGGCCTGAGATTGCTGCCAGTGAAATCCTCGTGCAGCATCTTGTACAAGAAAAGAGTAATTCTCAGAAAAATCTCCAATCACAATACTGTTGTGTGGTCTAACCTATTCCCTAGTTTGAGGGAACGTGTCGGCGTGTGGGGCTTTCCACTGGTTCACTCTCCGACTCGAGAAATAATCCTGCGAGGGTTTGAGTTAAATTACTCCCTCGACAATCACTACGCTTCAAAGGGGTAGGTCCTCGGATTGACACGAGGACAGCGTGAACCAATAATTGATACTTCGAATTCCTCTAATATTTGATTTGTCTTGTAATAGACTAATTTCGGGCACCAGTCAATCAAGCAAAAGATATACAACTTTTTACCCCTGTGAAGTATGCATCTCCCCACACTACAACGTAAATATATTTCTACTTAACGTCCAGATAAATATCTACTTATAAAGGTTCGAGTGAGTGCATCTGACGCAATCGGGATTTCCAAAAAGAGAAAATTAAGATGGAAAATAATTCAATAGAAAAAATATTACACTGAAATCAAGTTCCTTTTCCAAGTGAATTAATACATTTATTCTCGTGCTATTCGTATCGTTCTTTCTTTTTCTCTGACATTTTGAGCTCTAATGGAGAAGAATCTTGACTCTACTTGGAGAACTTGCTGAATAAGTCTTCGTGATGAACTCCCCCAATAGATATTACAAAATCGCGAGTATTCGATGCTAGGACGAGCAGTCCTATTGTTGAGTCGGGCTATCCTGGGACCCAGAAGGTCTCAGGCAATATCAAAAAGAGTTCAGAAACCCCTGTATATCTTTAAGAGATTCGAAATTAAGACCGGGCAGGTCTCAGTCGCCTAACCTGGACTCTAAAAATAATTACGCTGCTTTTGATCTGGTACCTGTTCAGTCTACTCGTACTTAAAAAACAAAAAAAAAAACGTTGCTTTGGCCCATCTACCATCTCTTCTCTTAGAAAAAATTGGTCTTGGCTTCAGGGAGTGACTTAATTTACTTCTTACACCCTCGATATAGGACGAGCAGTCCAATATCAGAGAAATCAAAGGCCAGATGAGTGGAGTGGGATTTTTCAATAGCACCGAAGGACCCAGGAGGTCCCCAGTACTCCCTTCCCTGACGTTATAACCAGACAAAGGTATTACTCAAAGAATTTGTCATTTAAGAATTGCATGATTATGTTTTAATAAAAATAAAAACCTCTCCTGTTTTTCAATTATTTCCTCTGGGAATGGATCTGGGCATTAGGGAGTAAAATCATCTAAAATTACACCCTTGATACGGGACGAGCGGTCCAGTATCAGCAAAATCAAAGGTCATTGGGTGGGTTGTGTTTAAATCAATAGTACCGAAAAAGACCCAGAAGATCCCCAGTACTCCCTTCCCTGAAATTATGACCAAATACAATTTTTATCCCTCGTATCAGTTCTTGAGAATTCATGAGAGATACAATTTACGAAACTATTCAGTAGTTTGAAATTTGGAAAGAAAATAAAGTTAAACCGCAAAATCGACGAACCCCAGTTGTTGAAATTGGGGGTCGTCGAGCTTATTTTCGGGGAATAAATTTGAACTTGTGAGCCCTTCCAAAAACTTAACATATACATCTCAGTACTTTGGATATCTACCCAGACTGCTAGTTGTACTGAAGACATCTCTCGCTCCTGACTCATCTGGAGGCAACCATGGCTGTCTTCCCTCTCAGAGCCGCGAGATGGAAATATTCTGCTCTGATACCAAGTTCGAAACTTGGTTATTGACTGACTATCGTGGGAACTCTCTTATCGTATGTATATGAGAGTCGATTTCTCCCATTCCTGGCTCTCCAACAAAAATCCTGCTTGGTCAGTTTCACGCTGGACGTAATGGGTAAAGAGGAGAGGAACTAAAAGTCTTTCCGACAGCAAAAAACGAGCTGAGCACGGAAAGAGAGGGTTGCAAACAATACCCACAGCAGCGACTGCCTTATTCACTTAAACTTTCTCTAAGAAAAAAAAAAAAAAAAAAAAAAAACTGGAAAGGAACTTCCACCAAGATTTCCTCTAAAGCTGAAATATACAGAAACAGAAATTGCATACATTCAATTACATAAAATACACACATAGATATTTGAAATATTTTACATATAATGCAATATCCTTATTATTTTTTTTCTTACTCTATACATACAGGAGAAATTTACATACAAATTTTTAAAAATTGACGAGTTCTGGAGTATTTACTTCAGAGCAATACACTCTGTAGGGTCGAGTGTTTCTTTCAGTGAAGCTAGGTAACATGATCGCTGCTTTGCTATAAAACGATGACTGGTGATTGTTAGGGAAATACAGATGCTTATCAGAATAATGGAAACACCTGAACGAAAGTGCAACTTACCAGATTAATATGGTGTCGGACCACCTTTCGCCTTCAGAACAGCCTTGATGCGACGTGGGATGGAGGCATAGAGGAGGTCGTGAATGGTAGCAAGTGGAATATTACACCATTCCTCGTGCAGGGCATCGGCCAGTTCTGTGAGAGAGGATGGAGGTGGAAATCGTCGTCGGAGTCGTGTTTCGAAGATGGACCACAGATGTTCAATTATGTTGAGATCTGGGGATTGGGCGGGCCAGGGGAGTTGTTGAACTTCATCCCGATGTTCCTCAAACCACGCTGCAACAACTCCAGCTGTGTGAATGGGTGCATTATCATCCTGGAATATGGCGTCATTGTCCGGGAACAACATCCGGACCATAGGATGCAAGTGGTCTCCTAAAATTGCGACATAATCGTTGGCAGTGATGCGTCCGCGAAGTGTGACCACAGGACCCAATGAAAACCATGATATTGCGGCCCACAGCATCACTGTGCCGCCGCCATGTTTCACAGTTGGGCGGAGACACTGCAGATCATACGCTTCTTTGGGCGTTCTCCACACACAAACACGGCCCGTGGTTTGGAATAGGGTGAATGGTGACTCATCCGACCATACCACACGTTTCCAGTCGTCAACGGTCCAAGTTGCATGGTCGCGGCACCATTTGCGGCGTGCTAAAGCGTTCTGGTCCCTGATGAGAGGTTTGGCCCGTGCAACACGACCCCGTAAGTTCATGTCATGTAATTCGCGGCGGACTGTAATTGTCGAAACAGGTTGGGGGAGGTGCTGATTGAGTTCCTCCGTCACTTGCGCCGCAGTGGCACGACGGTTCCGCGTGACAATGCGCTTTAATACCCGGCGTGCCCTGTCACTGATGCTTTTCTTCCGCCCACTGTTCCGCTTTCCCGATGTGGTTTTCCCGTGTGTTGTGTAGGCCGTCATCACCTTCGACACTGTCCCTGGCGACACACCTAACACACTAGCCACTGCCGTCACACTCACTCCACATAACCGCGCACCAACAATTTGCCCTCTTTGAAACTCTGAGAGGTCTCCCATTTTACACTGCCTCCGTCTGCTGCAGCCACTGCACACTCCTGTTCCACGACGCCTGACGTAGTATGGAGACCGACCTAACACACCACCACCAGCAGTCCGGCGCTGCGGTCGCCACGACACCACTGCCAACCCATACATCTGACGTGTTGCCAACTACAGGTGTTTCCATTATTCTGATAAGCATCTGTATGTATTGTATAAGGCAATTGAGGTTCAACAATGCTTGGATAAATATTGTACTAATCTTTTATAGTACTATGGTAATACTATTGTCATGTTTGTTCGGATTTACGTTATTGGTTTAGGTACTGATGAAGACTGTATTTGCTTTGCTGATGTATGTTTCTCATGTTCTGTTGTAGTTAACTGAGGTTTGTTTATTACCCGTTGCTGATTTTGAAAAATTACATTTTTCCTTTCCCATGTGGATTCAGGTACTAGTTCCGGGAACCTTTGATATGGTTTTTGCTTTAAAGTATCCTTCTTTACTTCTTGAGTAATGGGTCTATTTGGACGGTGATTGTTTTGTTCTAAGTTTCCCTGAAATCTATTGTTCTCAGTTCGAGTAATTGTTTCTTGCTGGACGATTGACGAATAAGGTGCACGTACAAAAACTTGTTTATTAATTGTGATACCTTTCACTCTGCGGATGGCTATGTTGTAAGGAGTATTCTCCTTCGCCATGAGTTCTACCGCCTGTTCTTGCTTTTCTAGCTCCGCATAGGGTTTTTCTCCCATAGTGTGATCCGGCTTATCACAAAGTATACATTTATATGGTTATGGGCATTCTTTAGGGTGTTCTCCCACTAAACCACATTGTGGACACTTCTTCTCCGCTCGGCATTCCGTTGCCCTGTGAAAAAATCCGTAACAACGATCACATTGGATTAGTCTTTTTCTTTAAGGTTGAACCGGAACTCTTGGTTTATATAGGATTAAAAAGTCAGGTAGTACTTGTGATTCAAATGTAAATTCCATCAATCCGGTCTCAACTAACTACTCGAAACATTCGTTTCATACGTTTTATTTCTATATTAGAAAGATTACATTCCGTATTGTTTAGTACTTCCTCGAGACTAGCGTCCAAGGGCGCACCGTAAGCTACTCCTATTCTTTGTATTAGGAATTCTCGCACGTATTTTTAGCTTAATTTGAAGGTCTTTATTAATGACGAAATTGTTTGCTTCTTTGGCTGATTTAAAATATACTTTCACACCGTATCTTTCTCGGGGTTCGATTTGTTCAATGTTGACACCTTCTCGTTAAGTTTTTGATTGGTACTGGAAGTATTTATTCCTCCTATATTGGCATTTTCTGTGCTATATAAAAGCGTAAGGTATGTGTCGGAGTTAGATCATGGAAATAAATAATCCTTTGATGGGTACTGAGACCTTAATGTATCCGAAAGTTTAGGATTGTAGGAATTACAACCTTCATAGTTCGGAACCAAACCCGAGTAAGAAGGGGGTAGGAATATATATACATGAAGACTTAGCCTGGGATCCCATCCCCATATCAGACAATTTAAGTCTTGTTAACAAATTTAATGTAGAAATTTGCGCAATTCGTATCCGATTAAGTGGCGCAATTATCAATATTTTTTCAATTTATGTTCCTTCAAAGAAATTAACTTTACAAATCTCTCCTTCAGCATTACAGCAACTTCATTCAATTTCAGGACCCAGTTTATTCCTCGGTGATTGGAACACCCATCTTTCCGAAATCAACAATAATAAAACTTGCAAATTTGGGAAAACTATTCGCGATTGGCTTGATAGTAATAACTTAATGCTCTTAAACGATGATTCTATAACTCATGCACCTTCAAATGGAAACTTTCCATCGACTTAACTATTTGTACAAACAACTTATCGTGCAAAATGTATTGGGAGACATTTAGCTCATTACTTACGAGCGACCATTTTCCATGCATAATTACATTATTAGAATCTAAACCAGAAGTACTTAGTTCAGGCATATATAGAATACGCAAGTGGAAATTACAACATTGCGACTGGAATTTATTTCGTAAGATATTTGATTCATTGATTGAACATAGAATCCCTAGATTCGCGGATGTTCACATAGAATATTCCAACTTTATAAAAAAATTTCAGTAGAGCGATGAATTCCAGTTGCCTTGTATATTCAAATAAAACCAAACACAAATTTCCAGGCTTGTATTGGTGGTCGGATGAATGCCAAAAATTTCACGAAAACAAAAAAACAATGGCAAGAATAATTCATAACGAAAGTAAAAGATCAAAATAACATACAAGAAATTAACGAGCCTAACGCGGTCAGTATGATCCCATTGTTTGAATTCTATTGATTCTTCCGAATCGCAGTCCTCAAATATTACTTTCAAATGTGCTATCAGTGCCTCTTCACCAGGGCAGTTTTGACATCGCTGCAACATACAATCTTTGGCGTTCTGATCGCAGACTGTCTTCCCCATTGAATTTCGGTAAAATATTGTGGAAATCGTATATTTTCAATTGCGCAAATCACCTCCTCCCTTGCCACAACTTAACAACGGGCGACAAAATTTTAAAGTTATACAGCTTTGGGACACACATGTCATATAGGTGTTCGATTGACGAAGGTTTGCTTGTTGTGCAATAAAGCGGAAAACATATTTAGCCTCTTCAATGTCCAACAGTCGTTGCGCAGCATTCTGGGACTCCATTTGCTTTGGTACATCTTTTCCATTGTAGAAATTTGCTGATGGAATCGCTTGCCATGTTCATCGCTTACTGAGCTTTCTAGGGAAAAATCTAAGTGAGAGTCGAAGAAGTGGTTTTTTAATGGCATATTGCATCCCATCGCAAGATCACTCACTATTCTACGATAGTTGTCTGTTTTGTGTTTTCCAAGAAAAACACGGCAGGTATCTACGAAGGCTTTCCACGCTTTGTATTCCAGGAGATTCAACAGTTCTGCAAAATTATCATCATCCAATAATGTGATTTGTGGCCCAATAAATATTCCTTCCTTCAGTTTTGCATCGCTAACTTTGGGAAATTTCGATTTCAAATACGCGAATGCAGGAGAATTTTTATCAATAGCTTTTACAAAAATCTTCATAAGGCCCAATTTGATACGCAGCGGTGTTAAGTACACTCGTGCAAGATTCACCAATGGGATGTGAGATACATTTTTTTTCTCCCAGGAATATGAGTTTCACGCTTAGGCCATTGCTTCTTAACGTAGTGAGCCTTCCTATCTCTGCTGTCCCACTCATAAGAAACAGCAGAATTTGGTGCATCCAAGTTGCAAGCCAAGCAGTAAAGCTATGGCCTTTAAATCACCACATATATTCCAGTTATATTTTGTGTACTGGAATGATATGTAACAGCAGTTTCATATTCTCATATATGTCTCATGTCAGCTGCATGGACCACAGGTATTGGTGGTACCCTCAGGCGAGGTGACTTGGGGAAGGGTAGGGGGGAAACCCTCAAATATCATTTGAACAAATTTGTATAGAAAATCCAAATCAAGTGTAAAAGTGCTAGTTTTTAATGCTTTTTCGAATAGCTAAAGCTGAAACCTTACCATTTTTGTGGAACAGTACCTCAGTATAGTAGAGCCCAATGTCACCCCTCCAATCGGGGTGACATTGTGCATTATGCTTTTAGCCTGTGTATCTCTGCACTTAGCAGAGAGACTGAATTTGGGCTGTACCATACGAAAAACCTCCCAAACATATGAATTTTGGAATGGTGATTTTATCATTATAAATGGCAAAGCTACGGCAAGAAATATCATTGATTTTGAAAGAGGATAATTAAAGGTTCACAACCAACGTGACTTTAATGGCAATGTCTTCTTGTTACAGTCTTAAATCACAAAACAACAAATAATGAAAGTTTCCCTTTTAATATTAACTGTACAGTTTCACTTTTTCTTAAATAATATAAGATTTTAAAGGACATATCGTACTGGTAAGCAACAAGTACTAGAATAAAGATTCACATGAAAAGATTACCGTACCGGTATTAAAGGCTTATAAACTAACAAGTACAGTACCCTAAGTTGTACGATACAAAACACAAGGTATATTTTCACTTCAATAAAGTTTACTAACGTATTAAAACTATAGCAAAATAGAACTGATCTACCGGTGCGTAGTCGATTTCTTTGATCGAACATCAAATGTCAATTCAAATTTGTAATGTCCCGGAAGAGAACTATCACCTTCTGATGAAACCCTAAACGCTAGGAGCCAACCTAATGGATGCCTCTCAGTATATTCTCTCAATATTCCGCCACGTCTTCTGGGGTGTGGGATTACCGAACGCTAATCACCATTGCTGAAAGACGAATCTTAATTAGCAGTACATGAAGGCATACAGAAAAGAAACTTCGACATAGAGGGTGAGTAGTATACGCCTGCCTACCTGAAGGCGTGCAGTATACCAAGGATGGATAAGTTCCCTTGCCTGCCTGTCTGAAGGCATACAAGAGCAAGGCAAACGACCGCCCGCTTGTCTGAAAGCGTGCAACCGTCGTTAGGATGGGTTGAAGCCTTCTTATGCCTGTCTGAAGGCACTTGAGAACCTGGCACAGTAGTATACGCCCGCCTCCCTGAAGGCGTGCAGTACACCAAGGATGGATAAGTACCCCTTCCCGCCTGGTTGAAGGCGTTTAGTTGCCTTAGGATGGGTTAAGAGCCTTGGTCCGCCTACCTGAAGGCATACCGCAACTAGAGAAAGATTGTAAACCACTGACCACCAGTAGTAATAATTGTCCGTCTGTCTGAGGACGTGCAACCAAAGAACAAGGTAAATGGGTACCACAGCCCGCCTGTCTGAAGGCGTTCTGCAGTTGGAGAACAAGGTTTCAAAGAGAAATAATAATCAAGATGAATAAAGCATATTGGAATAAAGTATAAAATGAAGCGATAAGTAATTAGAATAATAATAAGAAAGAAAAATGCCAAAATAGATTTTTGACACATCTATTACTCTGGCCCCCTCCGTAGAGGCAACCAGAGAGGTCTGCTCGGGCCGGAGCCCGAGGAAGAAGTGAGCTCTTGAAACAGAAACACTAAGATAGTCGGGCCCCTCCAAGGAACGCCTCAGTGTGTGGATCACCACCATGATACCGTGATCCTCCGCATGCTATCAAGTAGGAACTACATTAAAGCATAGGTATAAGGTAAACAAGAGGTTTCTATCTACTCAAGACATTTACCACTACATCGGAGATAGAGAAATAAGGTGAAAAAAGATGATAGGAAAGCGCGAAAAAGAGTTGTCTTTGATAGAGGGGGGGAAAAGGCCGGTGATGCCAGTAAAAAAACCCTTTAATCGGTAATATTAACACCTGAATCCCAGATTGTTAGTACAGCAGATAAAAAACTTCACAAAACGGGAAGGGTG
The DNA here is from genome assembly GCA_022664845.1 of Lepisma saccharinum. Taxonomy (NCBI): domain Eukaryota; kingdom Metazoa; phylum Arthropoda; class Insecta; order Zygentoma; family Lepismatidae; genus Lepisma; species Lepisma saccharinum. Next base: position 27,220 of record JAGDQP010000342.1, read on the forward strand.
GAGAAAACCCGCTGTCGGATACTGTTAGTAGGTATGAATTGGTATAAGGTTCTAATACTACAGCTTGGTATGAGGTTCTACACTACTAGGTGAGACAATTAGTAAGGTCGGTTTTACATGCTTACGCGCTCGCTGCCGCGTTGCCTGGAATGAAATGTTATTAGTACATCTAATATTGTTTAGTAATCTGAGTCAATGATTGTGGTAGTGAGGTTGTTAGTTAGTATGATGATGATGATTAATAGCTATTTGCAGGAACTGCATGTCAATATATATATATAAAGTATAATAATAAAAATAGGGTTAATAGACTAATAATAACAATAGAAGATGAATAGTGCTGCAAAGATGCAATGTCAAGTTACATGAGTTAAAATTACATGAACTATATGTATATATATATATATATATATATATATATATATATATATGTTGGAGCTGCTGTGAAAGCATTGTCAAAGATTATTTCATATATTATGTACAGTCATCGATTACTAAACTCCATTACGGATTTTCTTTTTATATGGATTCTTCAAGATATGTATAGGCCTATTATACTTGTATGGCATTTTAGGAGTGTAAGTGCCAAGTGCGCTTACTAGCTTATTTGGATTATCTTGAGAAGCTAAATAAAAAGATTTTGTGAGATTTTTGATGTATTCTCTGATATTATGCAGCCCCATTCCTTTTTCTAGTCTGGCTACAGGAACGAATCTATTAATTCCTAGTATCAATCTCATGGCTCGATATTGCACTCTTTTTAGTCTGTTGATATGGCATTTAGCTGCATGAGCCCATGAGGGGCAGCATAAGTTATAATAGGTCGAACGAGCATTTTGTATAGTATAAGTTTACTTGGTGTGTTAAGCGAAGGGGATTTAAACAATGCAGTAAGTTGAAACAGACGCCCATGTGCCTTGCCTGCTTGTATTCTTGTGTGCTTTGCAAAATTTAGTGGCCGATCTAAGGTAACACCTAAGTACTTAACTTGCTTAACCCAGTTTATTTTTGTTTTGTTTAACACGAGTTGCTTATCCGGTTTACGTCGTCTTTTAGTAAATTGTATCGCTTCGCATTTACTCGCGTTGACTTTAATTTTCCATTTCTTAAGCCATGGCCTAAGGATATTCAAATGATCTTGCATGTATTTAGTAACTTGATTAGGTTGGAACGATGATGAGTAAATTATCGTGTCATCTGCATACATTGCTAGTTCAGTTTTAGGACATCTTGGAATGTCATTTACATATAGAGTGAATAAGATTGGTCCTAATAGGGATCCCTGTGGGACTCCTGCTTGATTTTCCTATTGGAGGAATTTTTATTTTGGTGCCAGACGTTGAAAGTCCGGTCCTTTAGGTAAGAACGTATAAAGTGGATAATGTAAGGGGGGATATTAGCTTCAATCATCTTATATATGATGCCGGGATACCAGCACCTGTCAAAGGATTTCTCAACATCTAACAGAGCCGCCCCTGTTATTTGCTTTTTGTTAAACTTGTCTGTGATAAATTCAATGAATCGCACCAACTGATGAGTAGTTGAGTGCTTGGGCCTAAATCCAAACTGCTCTGCAGTAATTATCTCGTTCTCAGACAAGTGTTCCTTCAATCTTCTATATACCACACTTTCAGCTATCTTAGCCATTGTGTTAAGGAGACTGATGGGCCTATGATTTTGAGGAAATTTACTGTCCTTATTAGGTTTAGGGATTGTTATTATTTTAGCATGCTTCCATGCTGCAGGAAAATGACTGAATTTAAGCATGTTATTAATTATGTGCTTGAGATATTTAAGCGCAGTTTTAGGGAGTTGCTTTAAAACATTATTCTGGATTTTGTCAGGACCCGGGGCTTTTAGGCCTTTGGCCCATTTAAGGGTTCGCATAATTTCAGACATTTTAACTTTTTGAAAAGCACCAATTGGAACCGAACTTACAAATTCATTAACTTTTTTCTTTACTTTTCTATCATGAGCATCGTCGGCTAGCTCATGATTTGGTTGGAAAGAATCTTCTAGTGAGTCAGCGATGGCATCTGCCTTTTCCTGAGCAGAGTAAACTAGACCATTCTGACCATGTATACATGGTACATTAATGAATTTTTTAGTTAAATTTTTGGTATACTTCCAGAGAGAGTTATCTTTGAGGCTCATTTTTGAAACTTTATTCTCAAATACTTTATTTTTATGTTCAGAGATTTCCAATGCAATAACTCTTCTGAGATTATTAATAGAATGTTTATATACTGGATCTCTGGTTTTTTGATATTTTTTACGCAGATTATTTCTAGTTTTAATTAGGTTGAGAATTTTCTCTGGAAGTTTGTTTAATTGAATAGGGACATGACTTTTTGGAATAGATGCATTCATGGACCCGTGAATCACCTCTGTGAGGTGATTGACAGCTCGATCAATGTCATCCTTACTCTGAATTATCACGCGATTATTTAAATCCGATGTGACCTTTTCTCGAAATTTATTCCAGTTCGCATTTCTATAGTTTAACTGAGGCTGTTTTTCGGCTTGATCTTGGCGTGAGTCAATATTTACGACGATAGGCATGTGATCCGACATCAGGTCCTCATCCGTATCTATTATTAAATTACTTTGTACATTTGAATGTAACGCGTAATCCAAGATATCCGGTTTATTGTTATAATTATATGGAAAAAAAGTCGGTTTGTTCTGCGAGAGAATTTGTAGATTAGTTTTACATAAGTAATCAAATAGTCTCTCTCCATTTTTATTACCGCGCCTACTGTTAAACGCAGAATGCTTACTGTTCCAATCTCCTAACAAAATAACTCTAGGGCCTAGTTTCGTAAGCAAGGTTACATCGTTGGTGTTTATCTTAACCGAAGGTGAATTATAGATTCCGATTAATATTAATGGCCTATTTTTAATGAAGATTTTTATAGCTATGGCTTCCATAGACTGTAAGGGAGGGATGGGGACGTATTCATGTTTACACGTGGACGTAACGATTGCTAGGACACCGTGTTTAGTATTTATGTCTGTTTTGTCATGCCTATATAAATTATGACCGGTAATAAAAAACCTATCTTTATTTATTAAATTAGTTTCGGAAACAAAAGCTACCGAGATATTATTTTCGTTTAAAAAATGCTCAAGCTCGTCGACCTTTTCAGACACACCTCGGGCATTCCAGGCTAGAATAAAAGATTTACCTTTAGGCTGCAGACCCATCTACAGCAAGTGCACAGTTTACTAAGAATTGAATCATGGAAAAAATAAGCTCATGCTTATTGTGATCGTAGAATCTCAACAATCGATTCACATAGCTGAGCATATTCTTCCTCTCAAAATTGGCAATCATGTCTGTGAGAATAAGTTCAAGACTGTTAAAAGTAGTCTGAATGGCTTTGGGTAAGTCATGTGTCGTGTGACTATTGTATCTTTTTTGTTTCCCTTTAGCATCTGTGTTCCGTTTAGGTGCATGTAAACTAGTATAATTTATGTCTGCGTCAGAGTTATAACGTGGTTTTGAGTGTTTAGTGTGATTGGTGTCTTTTGATTGTGTTTTCGTTAATTTCAATGGCTTGTTTTTGGGGGGAGGGGGGGTATGACGGGCTTAGGTCGGGGAGTTGCCTCTGGTTTAGAGATGACGCCAGAGGGAGGAAAATAAGATAATGGTGTAGGATTTGGTGGTGGAGGACTTGACATAAGTGGTGGGAAAGCTACGCTAAGTGATAAGGGATTGAAACGTTTAGGTGATGGTTTTGTTACAGGTGGTGCTACTAGTTTAGGTTTAGGTTTGGAAGTAGACTTGGTGTTCCCTAATTTACCCTTCATCCTAGTTTCCAGTATCTTAACGTATACTGGACAGCCTCTGTAATTCGCCGGATGTTCTCCATTACAATTGCAACATTGCGGTTTCTGATCTTTCTTTTTCTTGCACTCAGATGTGCGATGCGACCCAACGCATTTCACACATCGAGGGCGAAAACGACAAATTGCACTGGCATGATCAAATTTTTGACACAGATGGCACTGTGCAATGGCAGCCTGTCTCACATAGTCCTCTACCTTAACGCGAATTTGGAATGTGAGATGGTTAGCCAGTCGTTAAGGTAAGTCAGGGACTGTGGTAAGAAAATGTGGAATATCCACTTTTCCTTCATATGTGTTTCTTCGAAACTTGCTAACATGAATGGAGGGACAATCAAGTTCTGTGCGCAAGTATCCCTGAACTTCTAGGTCAGACATTTCAACGGGGAGGCCTCTTATTACGACTTTTACCGGCCTGGAAGTCGAGTACGTAAAAAACTCAACCTCTGACTTTTCCAGATATCCTATAATACTAGTGTGTGTGGCTTGATCTAAAGCCGTAATTTTGTACTCTCCCCGAGTACAGAGGACGCTAATGTTGCGATATTGCCTGCAAATGGACATGTATGATTTAAAGTTACGGACTATGATTGGTGGGAATTTCCTATGATCGGACGTGGATGAAGCGGCGGTGTTTCTTTTCGTGGTATCAAGTGACCCTCTTACTGCAAGTAATTTGTCATTTTTGTCTTTAGGGGATGTCATAACGGCGTCTACAAACGACTTTCTGCTACGGTCTGAATTAGTGGAATGGGTGGACTTGGATGATGCTATTGACTTTACGGAATCTGCGTCTGTGTCTGTAGCAGAAAGATGCAAATCTAAATGGAGTTTCTCTAATGACTTAGTTTGTGGCTTAAGTTTCTTCTTCTCCTTCCTCCTAGTCACTTTGATAAAGGGGTGGGGCTCTGCGTCAGCTGAGCTGTCCGAAGTGTCTTCAGGAGGCGTGCCGGAAACCGACTTGCCATTCTTCTGACTCCGGGTTAGTGTCATGTCTGCAGATGACAACTTGCTTTTAGGGCCACGGCCCTTTTAAGGACCACGTGGCAGTCAGCACAGAGTTTTCAATGAGAGCACTCTAATTTGAAACGCACGGCCTAAGGCCCAGGAACTAACGTAATCTATATGAAGTTAGAAGAACAATATGGCTTTATAATTAAATCAGACTCTAATATGTAATTGAGAATATGCTCTAAACAACGACTTCTAGATGGGTTGGATGTGCAATGTCCTCCTCAATTAACCCCGACAAGATAGAGAGATCCCTCCACAGCGATCTTAGAATTTGCCACCGAAAGCTCTAGTGCTGAGACCCAATCTTGTCAACGTTAAAAGATTCAGACTCCAACCGCCTGAAAAGGACCAAAAAAGAAAAAGAAAATATGATTAGTACACAAATATACAGAACACTAAAAAACACTATTACGCTGCTTTCTCTTACTTAGCAATAAAAATTGCTGTTTTGAAGAGACTTAGCAATAAGAATTGCTATTTAAGGTAACCTTCGCTTTTCAATGTAGAGTAACGCTTTCTCAATATAGTATTTCGCTTTTTCAAGTGGGATTACTGCACTTCTCAGTACGTCGTGTCTATTACAGCACAAGTGTAACGACCGGACAAAATCTTCACAGTCGCGCAGCAACCCACGGGACAGAGCTCCCCTTCCGCCAATGGCATCTATGAGAACTCTGTGAGCTCTTCCCCGGGATACACCATTTATTTACCTTTGATTTCGTGACGTCACAGCGCCACGTGACAATATTTGAAATCCTTACATACACACACATACATGACAATTTTCAACATTTAAATCTTGCTTTCCGGATGAAGTATGTTGACATACACATGGTAATTTTCTTGTATATTTAAAATAAACGTATCACAATTTTCCAAGCTTATAGTCATAGTTTTTTGGTTTTGATTCCTGAGTTTCTTTAAACATTTTTTATTAAATACGCTTTTACATTAATCTACATATTATGTAATGACATTTGAGGCATTACAAATTGAAGCACTACTGAAACAATAGACTACATGGTAGAAATTATGCTGTTAACAACAACATACCGTAGCAAAAAGTATACAAATTAAACGGTGAGAGTGCATACCGTTCAGTAAATATATTAAACCAGTTTTCTTTGTGTAAACATTTTAAGTCTTAAACAATAGGAAGCTCATCTAAATGTACTGAATCATTTGGAAGATGATACAATAAGAGATTTTCTACAGAATTAACTTCTCTTATGTCCTCGTTTGCAGTATTTAGGGGGTGTTGAGAACAGAAAATGTCAAGTTAACTTATCCCCGTTCAAACTGGCAAATTCAACACTTATACACGTTTCTGTTGAAGTGGCTGCTAATTAACGAAATTAAATCTTTTCCATTACTTCAACCGCGACAAGTTCATGAAAGCCGATCCGGCTTCCTGAACAATTCTATCAGGACCCATGGCATCAAAATCAGATCAAATAAAAAAAAAAAAAAAAAAATGTACAGGAGCAAGGTTATCCACCTGGCGTGCACAATGCACATATTTGCTCTCCTTGTATTATAATGCCCATCTCCAAATCACTCTGGGGTGGCAAAGTAAGAGCGTTTTAGAGTTTCCTTCCATCTACCTATCCTTACGGATAATGCTCGCCGAGGGACATCCGTACGTTAGTGTTACTAAAACGAAATTAAGTATTCTTATTACCATCTTGGTCTTGTTAATAAAAATGAAATTAAAAGTTTCTGTACTCAAGAATATTACTCCGTCTCTCGATATCAACCTGAATAAGAATTTTAATAATAATAATAAAAAAACTTGAGCAACATGATTCGAAATCCAAATTGAAACTCATCTCGGAATGAAATTAAAATAAAATTAAGGTGGTAGCGACTTTACCATCTCAAGCTGAGACGACGGTGTCCGCTATCCGAGAAAAAGAGCGGACGTAGCAAAAACTTCAGGCTACATCGTAGAAATCTTTCTTCTTACTGAAGAAGTGACTAGTGGCAACTGACCACTACGGAGTTCCGTCTCGATACTACATTTTCATGTGTCTGAAGAATACTGAGCTCTGACTTGGCGCGAAATCGGTCTTAAATAGTAAATTTTCGCGCCGTTCACACATGATGCTTCTAGCTCAGTTTTAAGAGCAACGAACTCGAAAAAAGCGGGAATAGAAACCAACGGCTCTGCAACAGAAAAAAATACACACACACACAAACAGCCGATAAAGGATGTGTGTCCGACTTTCTCACAGTTGGCAGCAACAGAAATGGACTCTTAACCCCTCCTCTCCGCCTGAGAGCTGACCAGCGTAGAAAGAAATAGAAAGAAAAAGTAGTAAGAAGTTTCTGAATTGCAGTCTATCGGTAAGGCGATAGCTGAAAATGATTTAAAATTACTAGACATACAAAATACATAAAATAATCAATCACTCAAATCTGAATTAATTATCCAAATTTCCCTAATTTGAATAAATGTTTTCCTCCTTCGTTTCTTCTTTCAGATTTCATTTAGCTGAATATTAATTAGGAATTATGGAGTGACACGTTCACTACATAACAGTGGAGTTGAGAGGAAAATCCCATTCAGCTGTCACCACTAAATGTTCTGCTAAAGCTGATTCTAACTCAACTGAAAGTGCTGTTTGGCAGCCAAAGTTCTTTGGGTGCTTAATCTTATTGATGTTTCACGAGGAATTCCACACTTGGAGACAGCTGCATTTACACTATAACTTTCGTCTTTCACCAGTTTAATATCCCTTCCAAGAGACTCATCAGTATATGGTTGACGCATTCCATCTCAATTCAGGCAGGGCATGTACCGGTCAAGTCATGGATTTTGGTTATTATTGTTCTGTGAGTTCCTTATGGAAAATCAAGAGACCCGTATTTTTTTATTTTCCCGAAAAAAAAAAAATCTTCTGAGATATTGCGTCAAATTCATTGTCGGTTATTACTGAAGACCGAAAGTGGTATTCTGTACTACTTTTGACAAAGCATATCTCTGCAACAAATTAAGATAAAGAAGTTTTTTTTGTCTAATAGATACTTGTGTGTAGGTTTTGATGTCTAAAGATTACTCCCATGTTGTTACATAGGGTATCCAAAAACTGTGGCAACTTTGAAAAAAAAAAAAAATCGAAAATTATTTTGGCAGTAACAACGAAAAGTTGGTCATTTTCGCAAAGTCCGCCATATTTGGACGCCATTTTCTTCTAAAACGTATTTTCAAATAATAATAATAATTTTTCAGTATAAATTAGCTATATGTGTGTTCTAAAAGCTCACCAAGTCTTATGTTCGACCACCCACTGGTTTAGATTTTACGGCTAAAAGTTTCCTCCGAAAAATTGTGTTCACGAGACACGTCGCGGGATATTGAAATTTGACGGAAAATGATGCCTCGGTCGCCGATAATTCATTTCGCACCTTCACGAAGTTCACAGAACATGTGCTGATATATTATATAACTTATATTGATCGAAAAGCAAAAGGACAACATTGATTCACAAAATGAAATCGTCAGTAAACACTGCTGAGTCAAAATTTCTGGTACCTATGCACTAATATCGCAATGGAACAGTTATTGTGTAATGGAATAATATGCTAGCATGCTTACAAACACATACTTACAACTAGTGTGTCTTCCATGAAAAGCGACGGATGGTTTCCTCAGTATCAAGAACACTTATTTTGTGTGATCTTCCTGTGCTGCTTACCGTTACAGGTGTATTAACGATCTTTAAAATGTTTCTTAGTGGGATAGAACATATATTTTCTTCCTTCATGTGCTCAGGGGGTAATTTGTAACCTCCACAAGTCCCATGCGGTAACAGAAACATGACAGTTACCGGTACATCACGAAATTCGTAGTTTTCTGTTAAAACTTCTGCCACCCACCATTCATTGTCATAAAGACAAGTAACAAAACTACCAGACTTAATATCATTTAATGCCACAAAGCCATTCCCAACATATTGTGAACGTCTCGATAAACTGGGTGTGACCGTTTCGAGAAATAGGGTATGTTTGTCTCGAAGTTTGCTATTTCTTTTGCTTATAAAGGTGCTAATTTAGGGCGTAATTTAGATCGATTTAATCTTGGCAATTTGGGGGCTAAATAACGTGAAACAAGCGTAACTCAGATTAAAGGTGAGCATTTAACAAGAGGGACGTTCAACGAAAATGAACTGAAATAGCGTTTTCTTTCGGGATTCTATGAGTTTTAACTTTAGGAATTAAAAGGTACCAGATTTACATTTTCCTTAAAAAGGCGCAGATTTTCAACACGGAGAGACTTAAAACATGAGCGTACGACACACACTAAAGAATTCAATTTGGCTAATGAAGGTAATTTTAAACAGAGCGTGTACGTAGATCTTATTCAGGCACAGGGATCTTTAAAATCCAAGAAACATACCTCAGAAATGAAGTTGAAAATTGTGTTATTCTGATGTCTTCTCAAAGTTGTTTAAGAAAGAAAGAAAAAAAAATGCTTTTGATAGGAAAAAAAAATACAACTTTGGCTGCAAAGCTTCCTTCTAAAGATGCCTTCGCTGTTGTGGCTGGTGGCCAGTCGAGAGCTTTTCCAGTTCCGTGGCCCTTTTTATATGGTTTTCAGGATGACGAAGTTTATTGAGGTTCATTGCTCTGATATACCGTATTGTTCGTAATATTGGCGCATGTACGTGCCGATCGAGTGGTGTCGTTCTGGTCGTAACTAAGATGGCCGCTTAAAGGAAAGTGGAACAACTCACCCACGTCATAATTTACGTGTGTGTGTGTGTTTTTCCATATGCTCAATGTTAAAAGAGTTCGCGTTGAAAATCTCTGCCCGCCATCTTTATTGTTTCTAAGAATTTACAACATAATTAAATATTTTCAGATAAATGAGAATAATTCCAATAAAATTGACTCTAAACTGACTCTTAACTTGAATCAGTCGGTACTCCCATATTTAAACTTCTCTGGGTACGTCGCTGGAATAAATACAATTATCTTCTCTATATGTGGACAGATTCAAATCAAAATCTATCCCGCTTTAATATGTGGAGGGTCATCAATTTTGGAATCTTTTTCAGGCCATCCGAACTGGCCTGTGCCGGACTTCTTGTTCTCTCTACATTTTCTCGCTACTCTGCCTAACACGGGAGCACAGTAACAACACGTCTTTCACTTCCAACCGCCGTCGAACAACCTCTTGGTTTCACCTTCTGCTGCCTTTCCAGCGTTAGTTCTGAGGGGCTTTTCTTACAGTTTTATTCAAAAACTTTAAAAATAACTCCAAACTTGAGGATCCCATAACTCGCTCTTGTCCCCTTTTGCCAGCTTTCTTTTCCATCGCGGGCACGTACACAATAGACACTGTATCCCCGGCTAAAAATAAACCGTGACCTCGTTGCAGTTCTTGTGAGAAGAGCTTTACTGAGTCCTCTTTCGAAAACCAGGAAGAATTAATTTCGGCCACTTCGATTAATATAAATTATGTTATGGACTTTTTCATTTGAATATCAGTTTTTTGGTATGAATAAAAATACAGGGTGACCAAAAAAGTTCATAACATATCCACTCAGCCTTTGAAGTTAAAAAAAAAACCTAAGACAAGTTTGTCCAAAGTTTTTTTTTCTCATGGTTTCACAGAAGTGGTTCGTAGTTTCTATTTTCACTCAGTTATTTCATTTACCATCCCCTTATCGGGTCAGTGTACTTACCAAAGCCTATAATGAGTTTACGCTCACTTCTCTTTATTTCACGCTTCACACACATAAAAAACAGATCACTAGAAAAAAAATCACCAGAAATCACACGCAAATATTTCCTAAATTGCAGTCCACACTAAAGATTCTCCTCCGGCCTCTTTATCCATACACTTGTCTCACTTCCTTCCACTTTCGACCTCACTCTCCGTCGCACTCTCGAGGAAGTCCTCATCTGAAGCACAAAGTTCCAATATGTCATCTTCTTCCTGCATCTCTTTTCTCCTCTTTGCAGCTTCCCACTTCTTGACTATTACTCTTATACTATCTATCAGCTCTTCTTTCGTAAGAATTTTTCTCTGAAAACTCTCACTTCGGTCCAGATGCTGCTCTACGACCCCCTGGTGTGGGCTAGTACCAGGTTCGATTCTGGCTGCCGATGTCGAAGGCTGGGGATCGCTGGTTCGCGATACCCGCTCTTGGTTTGAGGGGTACATATCTTCACAGCAGATAAATCCACAGTCTGCTGCGCACCTTTTGGCCATGGTTGGTGGCATCGTACAAAATTCTGGGATAGAAACTGCCGGTATAATAGTATTTATCTCGGGAAGAGGTTGACCATTATTCCTTAGCTGCTGTATTCTCCTATTCCTCCTGCTCCTACTTGAGTCAATATTGTACCACAGAACCATGTCAATTCCAGGTACTCTAGGATATGTAGCTTGAGTTACCACGTTACGCCTCCTCCTCTCTCTCCTTCTCCTATTTCTCCTTTTGCTCTTTCCAGAATGTTGAAAAGGCAACATGATTCGAAGTGACAAATAACTTTTTGGAGAAACGCACAAGACAAAAATTTCACTTTTCTTCGACCCGCTCGATGTGGTGACTGACAGTAAACTGAATGCAATTACATTTACGATACGCATCATTTCGAGAACAGAATATTTTCCTCCAAACTCTGGCTTTAATCTGGGTACTTGACCCCCTGGAAATTTTTCTCCGAATTTCCTTGCTAATTACTTCGTTGCCATCTCTCTGGCGCGGCATCTACTTTAACCGACGCGGATGTACAACTTCATCATTTCGTCCGTGGGACCTCTAGGTGTGCTTACTGAGCAAAACCACCCCCCAACTCTTGGACAACCCTTTTTGTTTCTTCCGCTAGCGTATCTTCTGCGTTCACTGAATTCTTTGAAAACCACCCGACCTTGCTCCGGTCGACACCTGTGGTTCGAAACATTCATACACAAACATATGTTTCCTCTCTGCCGAACAACAGCCTCCAGCTACAAACTGAGAAGAAGAAATGTGCCCCTTACTCCTGTGTGTTCTCCAAGTGAAAAATTATTTAACTTGTGACATGTCAACTTCTCTCTTGTAAACTTCCACAATAAAACTTGATATACCTTATCTTAATTGGCTACTTTCCGGTAAATGAATCTTAGTCCCTGTTCGGTAGGCGACATTAAATATGCAATAAACGAAGATTCTCTCATGTATTGTAGTATTATTTGGAACCCTTTTCCATCACTACTTACTTCTTCGTTTGCTTCAACTCTATTACATATTTTTTCTCTCTCTCTAATAATACTTACGCTCCGGAATTAGGACCTAAGGGAGGCCATCATTTGCCACGGTTTGTCACTATTTACCGGACTAAGCCAATATACTCCATTGTATCCAAAGAACTTCGCTTCTTCCCAGGCGCCAGATTGCTCTGCTAGCAATCAACCAAAATACATTTTTTATTATTATTTTTATCCAGAAATAATTAATTTCATCTTCTCTATCAAGGGGAGGAATCTCGTTAGTATCTGCTTTAGGAAACAAAACTCTCGAATTTGATATATATATTTTTTCTTTATGAAAAGTAGAACGAGCGTAATATATATATAAAAGAAGAAATAATAATACTCAATTACACTTCTTGCCTCTGGAAAGAATTTGATTTGATACGACACCGCTTAAACTCTCGCAGTCTCTTAATTTTCCCGTTTCTCTTTCTATAGAAACCAATCAAACTCTTACTTCGCACAAAATTCTCAGCGTAAATGCCCCTCATTGCATCCGTGCACCTGAGTGGCTCTCATCATCACCAGGGAGCTATTTTTTGGTCACTCTGTATAGCTTAACAATTCTGGCCGATCTCAAAGACGCTTTATTTACTTCTCTTCTCTCTTAATACTGCTTCGTACTCCCCGAATATCTAATATGGTATACCGTAGGGAGAAAAAAAATATTATCTGGCGTAACACACTTCCCGGGAAAGAATAGGGGTCCGCACGGAAATCATTTCACACATATGAATCCGCTTTCCATTTACCTATCCTTTATCTGCGAGGAACTCAAGACCAGCCTATTTCCAATCCCGCTTATTCTTCCACCTACCTTCAGTCGTCAAGGTCGGGAGGAATCTCTGTATACTGACTTGCGCACTCACTGTAGCTGATTCACTCTAAGAACGAGGAATCAGCTCCTCCTGTACAATCGGGTTTCTATCTTTGTAGCCATCGTCATATTTGAATCTAAGAGATTCATTCATGACACAGACTCGTCTCCTCGCAAAAGTCGAGCGCTCTACCGCTGAGCCACTTCTCCACTCAGCCCTTGAAAAAAAAAGGAAAAAAAGAAACTAAACTGACTAACTTGAATCAGTCGGTACCCCCATATTTAAACTTCTCTGGGTACGTCGCTGGAATAAATACAATTATCTTCTCTATATGTGGACAGATTCAAATCAAAATCTATCCCGCTTTAATATGTGGAGGGTCATCAACTTTGAAATCTTTTTCAGGCCATCTGAACTGGCCTGTGCCGGACTTCTTGTTCTCTCTACATTTTCTCGCTACTCTCCCTAACACAGGAGCACAGTCCTAACACGTCTTTCACTTCCAACCGCCGTCGAACAACCTCTTGTTTTCACCTTCTGCTGCCTTTCCAGCGTCAGTTCTGAGGGGCTTTTCTTACAGTTTTATTCAAAAACTTTAAAAATAACTCCAAACTTGAGGATCCCATAACTCGCTCTTGTCCCCTTTTGCCAGCTTTCTTCTCCATCGCGGGCACGCACACAATAGACACTTTGTATCCCCGACTAAAAATAAACCGTGACCTCGTTGCAGTTCTTGTGAGAAGAGCTTTACCGAGTCCTCTTTCGAAAACCAGATAATGAAAAAAAAATAAAAAATAAATAACGCGAGATTCATATTTCCAGAGGCATATTCTAAATTTTAACACATACATAAAAAAAAGGAATAATTATTAAACTAATGAATAAAAAATAAAAAGAATTAACTTCGGCCACTTCGATTAATATAAATTATGTTATGGACTTTTTCATTTGAATATCAGTTTTTTGGTATGGATAAAAATACAGGGTGACCAAAAAAGTTCATAACACTGTGCAGACCTCTGTACACGGAACTTCTTTGGCCGGGGAGAAGAACTGTGCCGCCATTCCTTAGACTGTTCTTTAGTCTCGGGATCATAACAATAGATCCACCTCTCATCACCAGTTACGAGTTTCTCCAGAAAACCAGCCTCACTTCGAGCAAAATGTTCCAAAACTGTCCGCGAAGTTCTGACTCTTTCCTGCTTTTGTTCCTTCGTCAAAAGTTTGGGGATCCACTTTGCTGCAACCTTCCTCATATCCAGATCATTATGAATAATGGTACCAACTATTTCACGTCATATGCCCAAACATGTAGCAATCCTTGTGGCTGATATTCGACGACCTTCCATTATCATGTCCTGGATTGCTTGCACATTTTCGGGAACAGAGACAGAAGCACTGGGTTTCGCACTTTCAACATCAAAATGGCCAGTTCTGAAATTTCCCACCCAGCGTTTCACTGTTGCATATGACGGCCCACGGTCCCCCAAAGTTTGTTTCATTTCATCGTAGATCTGCGTCGCACCTCTCCCTTGGAGGAAGAAATACTTCATGACGGTCCTATGATCCTGTGGACTCAAGCTCGGTGGAGGTGCAGCCATGTTTACTTCTGAAATGAAAAAGAAAAGGATGTTAATATCATAGAACATTGAATTTTGCAACATAATACATACAAATCCTACCCTATGTACCCCGTGTTGCTTCCTCTGAAGATTTCTCCGCTAGTCCATCCACCACGGTTTCCACTGGACTCCGAACGTAAACTTTACATGGTGACTGTCGCAAGTAAAAGAGCTTGAATCAAACCCGGTTTCTCTTTTGTACCCGCCCAGAATTGTCCCAATTCCCGAAAAAAAAAAAAAAAAAAAATGAAATTATGCACAAGTTCCAACTTTGGGCCGAAGCTCTCAACGATGCCACCTGAAGTTATTCCGATATCCGTTGTTGCTGTTCAAGCGCGTGACTCACTTTCAAAGGGTACACATAAAAAGTCAGGTATACCATTTTTCTGAACCCCCGAACCCCCCTCGTGAATTATTGTACAATGCACAATGCTAAAAATAAGCACATTAATATTACATGAAATAGAATATATAAATTAAATCTGTGTGTTAAGCATTAGAAATTTTACTTTGAATAAGGGGAAAAAATATTGAGGTATATTCAATCTTTTTAAAATTTTCGCTGATTACAAAGTTTTAATAGTGCGTGTTTTACACCAGTATCACTTCTAACTAATTCAGTCTTATTTCATACAACCTAAAAATATAACAATATTTCCTTCCAATAATAATAATCCCTTTTATACTTATTTACAATTGACGCCCAAGCTTTGATCGTTGGCTTATTACCTTGCTAGGTAGGAGGCTTTATTAGCAAAATTCGTGGAAGGTTATATGGTCATATAGCCACATGTTCAATGTTTTATATCATAATTTCTGTATAATCTCTATATTTAACTTGTTCCTTACCACTGCGCTCAATAGCACTCACATGTGGTCGCCGAAACACAATAAAAATCAAATCAAATCAAATCTGTTAATGGAACTCACATTAATAAATGGTCGAGATAGCCTCACACGAACTACATGCAAATGTTCCATTAACCTTTAAACTTAGAGACAGTGATGTACTATGGATTTCATTGTTTAGCTCGTGGAATCCTGTACTTCTGCTTTAATGATGAGAGGAGCATTTGTATTCCTGCATGTTGGAATGTACGATTTTCCTTTCAATTATGCTCTTAGTTAAGTGATGTCTGGGCGGCAAAAGTATCTGATGCTTGTTGTAAGAAATATCTGCATTTTGTAACCTACCTCCGACTCGAAGCAACTGCTCGTCTATGAATGGGTTTAGTGTCTTCAGTTCACTCTTGTTAAAAATATGACCGGATTTTTCCAAGTCTTGAAACTCTTGAGCATAACTTGCAAGTTGAACGACTTACAGAGCGAACTTTGTATCGTCACTGCGGAGGTATGTAGGTTCGAGCTTTGCTTCCGACAATCCTGACTGAAGTGTCCAGAGTTTTGCTGAGTTTCGCCAGTCGAATGCTGCGTTGCGTTGGAACCTAGACAAAAACCTGGAATTGATTTTGGTTCTCCATTGTAGCTAAGTCGCAATTATTTCTTTAACATCAATAACAGTATCATCTGCAAAGAAGAATGAAAGAAATACTAGAGGTAAAGAATTGAGGTGTCAGTGAGGTGAACCTCGATACCTGATGCTGTCTTCTTTGAAGTGTAGAAATCAGTCTTGGCTCCACAAGCTTGACATTGTACAAGGTCTGTCCCGAAAATAATGCGCCCATTTTTATTTTAAGAAATTTATTGAACCGATTCGTACAATTACTCATTATTCTTCGAAATACATCCCTCCTGCTTAACACACTTGTTCCAACGCGATTTCCATGCTTTATATGCGTCCTGGAAGTCCGTCACAGGGATGTCCTTTAGTAACCTCGTCGTAGCCGCCTTGATGTTCTCCAGGGTCCCCAAATGCTGTCCTTTGAGAGATTTTTTAATCTTCGGGAACAAAAAGAAGTCGGGCGGGGACAAATCAGGACTGTAAGGCGGCTGGGGGAGCGTTGAGATGCCGGCCTTGGTCAGGTAGTCGGTCGTCATAAAGGCGGTGTGGCTGGGAGCATTTTCATGGTGCAGCTTCCAGGAATTCTTGATCTCGCGCCTGACGCGGTTGACCCGTTGCTTTAGCCTTTTCAGTACTCCGACGTAGAATTTGGCGTTGACTGGTTGGCCAGGTGGAACAAATTCAAAATGGACCACTCCCTTGGAATCGAAAAAAAACAATGAGCATTGCTTTGACCTTCGATTTGCTCATTCTTGCCTTTTTTGGGCATGGGGACGACATCGTGTGCCACTCTGCACTCTGCCTTTTAGTTTTTGGGTCGTATTCGAAGATCCAAGATTCGTCACCACTTACCACATTGTCCAAAAAAGTCGGATCATCCTCACAACACTGCAACACTTCCACTCGATTGTTCTTTTGGCAATCGGTGAGCTCTCTCGGGACAAGTTTGGCACACACCTTCCGCATTTGTAAGTTTTCCGTCACAATCGTGTGCACAATGGTCTTCGGAATGTGTATTATGCGAACACTCATTCTTCGATCAGAGTTCAACAAATCGCGCACTTTTTCAACCGAACTTCCATCTCGCTACGTTGAGGGGCGACCTCCTCACGACCCTCCTTGAACATTTTATGCCACCTTTTGCACTGTGAATATGACATGCACTCCGCACCAAAAGCCTTCTGAAGCAACTCAAAAGTCTCCGACGGCGTTTTCTCAAGTTTGAAACAAAACTTTATCGCGTATCGCTGCTCGAGAGTTTTTTCCATCTTGATTTCGACCGAGCACTCACACAAGGGTTCACTGAAACAGGCACTGTGACTCTCCAGGAGCTCGGAGTCGACTGGCGCTGGTCGCGCTGTGTTACCAAGACTCCACCCACCCTTTCGTGCAAGTGGCAACGCTGTGCGACGATTAGTCGCGGCAGAAGAAAATGGGGCGCATTACTTTCGGGACAGACCTTGTACACATTTCGCCCATCTTTCAGGTAATTGATGCATACCATGCCAGAAAAACTGCTTATCTTTTGCGGCAAACCATTCGCCGATCCATTTTTCAACGTCTTCGAAATTGCTTGAAGTGCTACTCTGCGAGCGCGTTCCCCATTGATGTGAAGAGGTGATAGTCAGATGGCGCCAGATCTGGGGAGTACGGCGGGTGCGGAAGGATGTCCCATCTAAGCGATTTCAAGGTGTCTTTCACTGGTTTTGCTGTGTGAGACGGCGCATTGTCGTGTAACACAATCACTTTGCCATGTCTTCGGGCCCATTCCGGTCGTCTTTCGATCAATGCGTGATTTAAATTAATCATTTGTTGGTGATAGTGTTGTGCATTAACGGTTTCGCCGGGCTTCAAGAGTTCATAATACACAATACCGCTCTGGTCCCACCAGACACAAAGCATGGTCTTCTTGCCGAAGCGATTTGGCCTTGGTGTTGAAGGACCGGCTTCGCCAGGTGAAAGCCACGATTTTTTCCGCTTCGGGTTTTCAAAATAAATCCATTTTTCGTCACCCATCACAATTCGATACAAGAAGGGTTTTCTTTCGTGGCGTTGAAGCATCATTTCACAAGTGACTTCGCGATTTTCCATATGACGTTCATTCAAATCGTGTGGGACCCATTTACCCAGTTTATTGATCTTCCCCTTTGCTCGTAACATCTGCTGATTGTTTCTTGTGACACATTTAATGCTTTTGCCAATTGCTGTTAAGTTTGAGTTGGGTCATTCTCCAATAACACCTGCAATTGCTCGTTTTCGCACTTTTGTGGTCTACCAGAGCTCGCACTGTCTTTCACATTGAAATTACCACTTTTAAATTGTCGAAACCATGTCATACATGTTCTAATCGATGGAGCGTGTTCAACATATGTTTCTACCAGCACACGATGACTTTCAACAGCCTTTTTCTTTTGATTAAATAAGAAAAGCAATGCGTGCCGCAAATGTTCTTTTTCAGGCACAAACTTCGACATGATAACTGAACGATAAAACAAAGACGCTAGTGTTTGGCGGACTCAACTTGTGTGTGTTTGTAGTTTAATGTCAGACAAACAAAATGACGTATGTGTCAAATGAATACGCTGCGTACTTTTCCCTGGCGCCATCCCTCCCGAACACTACTTATGCATACACCTGGTAGAAATAACAATAATTACTTTCTTCAATGTTTATACATTCAGCATAATATATATATACCCATGTCTGCATTGCGCACGGGGCGAGCACGGAGCCACGAACCGGATTTTTTTTGAATTCACCATATTTATATTCATATTCAACTTCTCTACATGAAACGTTAAATGGAAATTGTAACTCTCAAAAGCAAGAGGTTGAAAGTTGAATGTTCCGATCTATAAAATACCTCTAGTTGTACTTGTTCAAACTCCTAAGTCTCCTTTTCGAACTCGCTTGTGAGGAGTTACTTGTTATCGGGACCCACCAAAATCTATAGATTGTGCTTCTTTGCTGCTTGCGTGGAATTCCTGTCACAGTTGGTGGATCAGGTTTTGCTCTGTTTTCAGGTGTTACGGTCACTTTAGGCCTACACGAGCTAGAAATGTCAGTAGTTTATCTCACCTGTCGACCGAGCTTGACAGCACCAGTTCATGTCAGTTGTTTTGGACAAAGTGGCATCTCCATAAATTACGAGCATCCGACGATGAATTGTCCAGGGATTGAACCTTCCGCCGACAAGAACTGTATCAACGCCCGTTTGTCTGCTCGGAATCGGAATCTGCGCTCCACTGAACTCACTCGGTCCGTCGCATTCTGCATGATGTCTTCTTTGGAGTGAAATCTGGTTCCTTTCAGGGGCATTTTCTGCTTGGTAAAAAGCCAGAAATCACATGGAGTCATGTCGGGAGAGTAGGGAGCGTGATGAAGCACATGTATGCTGTGTTTGGTCAGGAAAGTCTGTATCATATGAAGAATGGGCGGGTGTATTATCGTGATGGAGATACCAATCGCCCGCTACCTACAGGTCCGGCCGTTTGCATAAAAAGCTTCACGTAGACGACGCAGAACCTGTTGGTAGTACTCCTTGGTGATGGTTGTACCCTGTGGTGCGTACTCATGATGAACCACGCCACTCTGGAGTCAAAGAAGACGGTCAGCGTGACTGACATTGCTGCGGGCCTGCCTTGTTTTCCTTGGTCTCGGGGGATGGATGCTTCCATTATGAGACTGCAACTTGGTTTGTGGGTCTTATCCATAAGCCCAGGTCTCATCGCTAGAGATCACTATCTTGAGGAACTTGGGATCTCCTGCTCGATCGTTAGCAGCTGTTGCACGAGCTTCGCTGAGATTCTTTTTAAGCACAAGTCCTTAGCCATAATGGAACTTACGGATCCAATGGTGATGCCCAACTCGTCATAAAGTTCTCTTGTCGTGATTCGACGATTCTGCATCACCAGGGTCTCCACTTGATCAATGAAGATCTCATTTCTGGATGTTGAGGGCCTACCAGAACGTGCTTCACTCTCCACTAACGTGCGGCAATCTTTGAAGCGGTTGTACCACTCTTTTATGATATATGTGTGGTGCCCATTGCTTCGTTCCCAAAGGCCTGTCGATTCTTACGTTTTTTTTCACTTGTGATTCTCCAAGCTTGACCAAAAATTTAATGCAATAGCGTTGTTCAAATTTTTAAGTCATTTTGTCAAAAATGAAATTTCTACGCCGCTCGCTTATTACGCCTCGTCACTCATCGGCGGTCTGTCGGCCACTGAAGGAAAAAAAAGAACGCGCATTAGGATCGCCTACATACAAAGACATGTACAAGGTTTACAGCGTCCACTATTGTCAGGTTTGTTTCTCTTTTTCGGTTCTGTTGTTTCTTGTTTACCATTGTGATCATTAGAATTTGTTGGGCGAGATCGTTGTTTGTTTTGCTGCTCTGGGCGTTTCTTGTTGTATTGAGAATGTTTGTTTTTTCCGATCGTAATTTTATTCTTACTTTCTTTCATGAATTTATTTGGACGCAATGTTATATCGTAATCTCCACTCGTTAATGCACTTAGGTTAATGAAAGAGTTAATAGGTTAGGCTAGGTTGTAGTGCATCAAACCAAGCCTTCCTAACTAAATTTGTTTACGCAAAAAATAAGGTCGGATACTTTTTAAACAAAGCTCGTATTTTCAAGTTGCAGTGACTTCTGAAACTAAATAAACATAACGATAATTACTACCTGTTACGCCAATTGAACTTTTAATACATTCGTCATAGTCTTTACTAAACATAACATCACAACGCCCATGTCTGCATCGTACACGGGGCAAACGCGGAGCCACGAACGGTATGTTATTCAACTTCTCTACATTAGAAGTGTAGTCTGCGTGGCTGAGGAAGTAGCGCGTTTGGCTACGAATCTGGTGGTCCGGATTCAAATCCCAGCCAGGGCACTAGAGACTTTTCTCGCAGTGTACAATGCCTGGCACTCTAAGGTGCACTCAGTCTTGTATCACATTAAGTACCAGTGTGTCATTGGTTTTCATGGGCACCTTGAGAAGGTAAAGGCGGTCGAGCGTGGAATTGACTACCCTACCTCAGTTCGTGCTGTAAGTCGAGAATATGTGGATCGCTTTCTCCACAACTTCCATACACCGTTTTAGGGGAGGCGCTTGTGCGTCGCACAGGGGATAAGTTATATGAAATTTATGGACATTAATTGTTACATGGAAATTATGACTCACGAAAGCAAGAGCTTGAGCGTTGAATGTTTCGAGCTAGCAAATACCTCTAGTTGTACTTGTTCAAACTTCCGGATCTACTTTTCTGAATACCTCGTTTGGTGAAAAGCACGTTTCTGAGGAGTTGCTTGTTTATGGGACCAACCAAAATGTACAGATTGTGCTCTTTGCTGCTGCTTCTCTACCACTCAACCATGTACATAATCTACACAAGATTTTACATAGTATAGCGATTATTGTTATCAACTTAATATAATTGAAAATATAAACACAAAAGTTAATACATACAACTACATAAAGAAAATAAAAATCAAACACGGACAAGCAGACTCTCTTTTTTTCTTTCTTTCTTACATGTTAACATTTTATAAAAAACAAATCACGGTTCAAACATTGGATATTAAATACTTGGACATACTTTAATAATCTGAACTCACGATGTTGTTACGTAACTGTGAACGTACGACGTTTTAAGTACGGCGAAAATATAAGTTCATCACTTTGTAAAATCTCAATGTTCGAAATCCATGTAAAGCACCTGAATGTTTGCGTCTTTAAGCAATTGAGGGCATTTTAACATTACCTGGAGTTATTGAGTCCTGAAATTGCTGGAGGGTGGGAACCTCATGTCTGTCAACAATAAAATTGTATAGATGGAAGCAAAACAAGAAGGCCGTCAAATCAGATAAAGATATTATCTACGTAACACCTGCCACTCACTATGCTCTTCTGTAGTTTGGTTACAACGGCGGGTTAGTCACCTAATATACAGGGTGTAAATTAATGTAACAAACATCGGGAGGTGATTCCTAACACCGAGATAAGCAAAAAAAGGTTCTATAAACATATAGCATATTGTGAACGACTTGAGAATTACTTTTTCTAACTAATCGTTCGTCGGTGTATGTTGGAAACATTTTAAAAGATCGGGGAGCGTAAACCATAGTTACGAGAGGTTTTAATATTAGACGTTCATCGAAGATCGTTTACTGTGAAATATCGATGAGAAATACGTGGTAAACTCTGGGAGTTCATTATGGGCGTTAACTTTAAATATCAGATGGTAGAGGCTTAATTTGGGATATTAATGCAACGAAGCTCAGCTAAACGTGAGTACTGCTTGGATACAAAAAAGGGGTTTGTTACCGAGTTAATTGAACATAGTATGATTACATTTTTAACACACCACGTTTCTTAACGATGGACAGAATAAACAGATTCTAACGAAGCTATTTAACTTAGAGCAAATATTATTCGGGAGATGACACTTAGATAGCGTAAACTATGTCAGACGCTAGAAATCACAGTAGAAAACAGATCCTCCATTCATACCTGGAAATTTGTTGAAGTTAGAAGTTCAATGAAAATCTACAGCCTTTGATTCTATCACAGCAAAATAATAAGATGTTCAGAAAAAAAAAAACTATCTTCCTTCTTGGATTGGAGTTGGTACAACACTCCTTCCCCCCCCCCCGCCCCCTAAAGTAAAACTTTACGAGCTATACGGAAAAAATAACACATTCCGTAATAACATATGCCTTTGATGAATATAAAAGTATTGTAATTTAAACGCATTTCAATGATGGTCTTTAGAGGAGTAGCTTAAAACCAGGGAAAAAGAGATACATGTAAATAAGGAGACGAACTTGTACGTAAATAGAATGTCGTCTTGTAAGTGTTATTAGATTACGCTCCATAAGGACAAGCAGCCTAGTCTTATAGTTCGCAAAATAAAAACCCATGCTCTGCATAAAACCGCAAATATTATATTATGTACTTACATGTTTTGCCGTCTTGAAATAGTCATATAACGTACTTTTCTTCCTTTTATCGACCACTGTAGAAAACTTTCAAACCTTCATTCACAGTCACAACGTCTGTTACTGGTGGGTTGAGCTTTAAAAGTGATGAATCAAAATACCGTGCATTTTGCAGTCTGATGCGGATTTAAACTACGTGTGTATCCTAGCTCTATATATTGATGCATTTCCGGGGAATTAGTCCTCAAAACGCATCTGGGAATTACCGCTTTAAGGTACGGCAGTTGAAGGTTCAGTCCTCGGACAGAAACTTATCTTTTATCCTGCAAATGAGGGGAAGTGGCAGGGAACTTATCAGTAACCTGATGAACGAAAGGGGAAACATGTTACCAATTAAGCTATTCCAACCACAAGTACGTAGTGGATGGTGGGATGATAATCAATATTTATTTACATGATTAAGAAATTATACAATTATCACTCCTATCCGCGCCCTAACTTACTCCCACATGAGGCCATTCGCTCGTATCATTGCTTATGAATTTATATATATTTTAATACTTAAACATCACACAGACTACAACATAGGAACTTCAGTTATGAGACTGTCTTTGACCGCGGTCTCCGTATTTCTTTGCCTTGCCTGTTAATATTCCAGGTGTATAAGCTTAAATCCGCTTCTTTGTAGTCAGCAAAATACGTGATGTGTTCATAGAAAGCACAAAGCAAGTTATTCAAAGTACTTTCCTAGCTAGCTACACATTTTGCCCACCTCTCGGGCAATTTGTGGATACCACGACAAAAAAATGCTGCTCTTTCGAGGCAAACCACTCATCAGGCCATTTTCGGACGTCTGCATACGAATCGAAGTGCTGCTCAGCGAGGGCGTGGCTCATCGACGCAAACAGATGGTAGTCTGTAGGGGTCAGGTCTGGTGAATAAGCGGGATAAGGTAGCACCTCCCACTTAAGTGTCTCCAAATAGTTTTGGACCACTTTTGACGTGTGCGATGGGGCGTTGTTGTGGAGGAATATCAGCTTGTCATGTCTTTGTTGATACTCCGGCCTTTTTTCACACAGAGCACGGTGCACGTTGATCAGTTGTTGGTGGTAGTGGTGGGCATTAACAGTTTGACCCGGTTGCAACAGCTCAAAGTAGACGATACCCTGTTGATCCCACCAAACACACAACATCGTCTTCCGTCCGAAGCGATTTGGTCTCGAGGAAGATGTTGATGGTTGGCCGGGATCAACCCACAATTTCTGGCGTTTCGGATTCGCGAAATATATCCACTTTTCATCGCCCGTCGCAATCCGATACAGGAACGACTTTCTTCTTTGTCTGGCGAGCAACATTTCGCATGTGTGTTGGTGTCTCTCCAGCTGCCGATCGGTCAATTCATGCGGCACCCATTTTCCGATCTTCTGAACCTTTCCCATGGCACGTAGACGCATGGAAATGGCTGGTTGAGTAACGCCCAATTGTTCGGCAAGCATTTGTTGCGATTGGGTGTCGTCCTCGTCCAACAGCGCCTGCAATTGATGATCCTCAAACTTCCTGGGCCGGTTTTCACGCTTCTTGTCACTAGGTCAAAATTGCCGTCTTTAAACCGACGAAACCTATCTCGGCACGTTGTTTCCGATAAAGCATTGTCACCATAGGCCTCCACAAGCATTCGATGCGTGTCGGCAACCGATTTCTTCAAATGGAAGCAGAAAAGCAGAGCTTCCTGCATATGCTCTTTTTCTGGCACAAAACTAGCCATACTTACCAACGGAACACTGTGTGTTGTTGTCTGCACTTGCTGATTATGTGCACTGATTCGTGTTGCCAGAGTCCAATTTCATCCACACAATAGGTCTGGCGTGCTCATGGTAGCTTCATACGCTTACGAACGCCATCTATGGGCAAACAGCGGATTCAAGCTTATGCACCTGGTATATGTAGGTCACTAGTTCTTTGCTTTGGTTGCCATGACAATGCGAGAGCCTGTTCCCCCTTTTACCGCCCGCTAATTTGACAGCACCTGTGAGTCAATACACTTTAATCTGTTGCTCCACCCAAAACAACTCGCTCAGCGGCAATTGTTCTTGAACTGTTTTGACTGCTGCTTAAATTACTTTATCAACGATTAATGCCTTGAATTTACGTAAACAAATGATCTACAAAAGATCCCGATTTTCCCCAGTTCCTAGGAGACAAATCCAATAACAGAAACAATTTCTGGACACACTTTCAGGTTTGAACTCTTGCTTCTAGACACGTTTACTCAGTGAGGTTACTGTCAAACGAATAATTCAAACTTGCTTTCTTTAAAGCCCTTACAACAAAATAAGATAATTAATGTAATAGCAGCAGCTGAACGAAACATTGAATCGATACTGTGGGTGAGCATTTCATGTGATTAACAAAGTAATTTGGATTGACTCGGTGGTCCTGGTACGAATCTTGGGGATTGAGAACTTAAAGAAGGTCCTTATGACAGTTAATAACGAAGAACGTTTCCAATTCTCTGGCTAGAACTCACTAATGTGGGAGTCAACACAGTGCCGAAGCAAAATGTCGTGACCACGAAGATCTAAGAAACCAGAGAAGTGGAAAGAGGGGAAATGAAGAATTAATCTGGACTGTCTTACGTTAGTCCAATTCATGGTGCTTTTCGGTAAAACCATTTTTCATAGAAGTTTGTTAATCCAGGACTGAATTCGATTAGTTTGTTTCTGATCATAATATTGGCTGTTGCAGAAATTATTTAGCTACTACGTCACTAAACGTTGCTTTCAAACATACGGTTGTCGGCCTATCGAAGGCCCATTCTTAACTGTGGATACCGTTATTGCTTCATCGTCGGTCATACACCCTCCATTCCAAAATAAACCGAACGTTTTAAAAAAACAAAAAAACAATGTACATTTTGGAACAAATCATTTTTATTAATCAATGTATTCCCCTTCTGCATCGATACACATATTTGCACGCTCCAACAAGTTGTCAAACGCCTTCTCCATGTCCTTTATTGGAATGGTCTTTAGGACGGCGGTCGTCGCCTTCTCAATGGCTTCAATCGATGCGTGCCACTTTCCTTTCATCGCCAAATGCAGTTTCGGGAACAGATAGAAATCGCACGGAGCGAGATCTGGTGAATAGGGCGGATGATGCAAACGAATAATGTGATTTTTGACCAAAAATTCAGTTACAAGTCGCGAACGATGTGATGGTGCATTATCGTCCAAAAGAGTCCAACTGCCGATTTCTCGATATTCGGGCCGAATACGACGAATTCTTGCCAGCAAACGCTTCATGACGCCCAAGTAAAACTCTCCAGTGACTGTCTGGCCGGGCTGAACAAATTCTTTGTGGATAATTCCTTTTGAATCGTAAAAACAAATCAGCATCACCTTAACTTTTGACTTCACCAAGCGACTTTTTTTGGGTGGTCCTTCATCCGGCGCTCTCCATTCAGCACTTTGCCGCTTTGTTTCGGGCTCATATTCAAAACACCACGTCTCGTCACCAGTTACAATCGATTTCAAGAAGTTTCGATCCTGCCGAGCACTTTTAACAATGTCTTTGCAATGCGCAATTCGATCAACTTTTTGGTCTTCGGTGAGTTTGTGTGGTACAAACCGCGAATTAACCTTCTTAAGGCCCAAAACTTCGGTCAAAATGCGGTATGCGGTTGTTTGAGGAATGCCTAATTCCATTTCAATAACTTTCACCGACGCTTTTTTGTTATGTTTGATGAATTCACGCACTTTTTCGATGTTTTCTTCCAATAATCCGGTTCTGGGACGGCCTGATCTTTCGTCATCATCCAGCGTCTCTCTACCCGATTTGAATCGCCTGAACCACTCGTAAACTTGCGTACGGGATAGACACTCATCACCATATGCATTTTGTAGCATTTGGTGCGTTTCAGTAAAAGGTTTACCCAGTTTAACACAAAACTCAATTGCAGCTCGTTGTTTGAAACTCATTTTCCGACCGATGTACACAACACACTGACAGTTGAAACGCAATAACTTTGTTGCCGTGCATCCAAATGTCATGACATTTATACCAGTTGTCAATGAGGGACTACGCCATCTACCGGTAAAATATTACAACAGATGGCACTAGTGGTACTATTTGTTTTCAACAGTTCGGTTTCTTTCGGAATGGAGGGTGTAGATTTAGCCTCGACGAGCGCTGCTCAAATAATATATATCTGGCACAAGGGCCGCGTTCTTTATATACCCGCATGGTTACAAAACAAGCGTCTCTTTACAAAACCAGTAAGGTTCAAATCAAACCTTTGTTACTGTACAACGAACTTTATAGCGTTGTTTCTGCGTATTTTGAGGCGGCAATATTCCGGCGCGAATGGCCTCTTTCAAAGCTTACGTAGGTTGACAGAGTAAACGGACTCCTTTCCAAAAATCACAGAGTAAATTTAAAGCAAATATGTAATATTTAAATACGCATGCATTAAACGTGTTACTTGATTACACAATCACTTGCCGCTAAATATATATAGAATAAATAAATATTGATTGAATGTAAATTCTCGAAACATATACGGTAATGCAAATTATATTATTTGAATATCGAAGTTAAATTGTTATAGTTCTCTTTTAATATTTTTTTTCGTATGCAAATAGTGTGAAGGATGTAGTCCTTCATAGCCATTTATGGGGCCGAACACCATTTGAAGGATAAACCTGATACTTCCTTCATACTCGCTTGGCTTTTACTTGTTATAAAAAGGGGAGAATGCTCTATGAGCATTGTATCTATATTTGACATGAGTATCAGGGTCTCCTCAATACATAAATAATACGAGAGGATTTTTATATATGAAAGATTTTTAATATTATTCTACAGTAATTCACGGATGGGAGGAATGTTCTCTACATTGAAGAGTACCTTAAACATAGGACATGGTCCTATTCAGTTAATATAATAAATCATGCAGTATTTTAACAACAATACGAAAGCAGAGAGAGAATGTACACAAATATATCACAATCATAAAGTTCACAACTGACCTGGCATTGAGGTGAGAGGTGACAATCGTGGATTTTGACTTCGAGCACGTTTGATATTCTTAATGTTCTTGTCTCAAAGACGAAATCAGAATCAATTTGCACTGATGTTAACTACTGTTCATTGTCACCGAAGAATAACAAATACTGTGCGCTTATGCCGTTCCATAAAGTATTTGTCCAATCGAAGAATAAAAGAATATTAAAGTCTAATCTTCTTATAAAGTTCAACTTCGTCGTGATCTGGTTTCGAACTAAGGACTTAGTGTAAAACTAAGAACTATGAGTAACACCACTCTCAATACTGGTCAGAGAGGGAGTGCGGCGGTTCTTGAAGTCACTAACAGTCTATATTCAGTTCTAGTTCGGTTGGTTCTTTCCTTTCTCACCAAACACCAATGGATCATGTCTAAAGAATTTGAAGAATCCAAAAGAAGGAAATTGATGAAGGTTATCATATCCTGTTTGTTGCTAATTTATCCTTGAAAACACCTGGTCCCCATTCTTTTATTCATTGTTTTTATATTGAAGCTTGATCTCTGATCACGTGTAAATTTTGGAATTCTATAAACGGATGTTACTGTGTTATCGGGTCTATTTTAACTTTCCTTATTTGAGAAAAAAGAAATAACTTTATTGATCTGGTGCCGGATAGATCAGTCGAAGCAAGGTTTATTGGCAGAGCGGCTTTTAAAAAACCTACAGTCCACCACGGGACTAGAATTGTGAATTGTCTAAATATGCTTGGACAAGGAAAGCGCTTTTCGTAAAATAATAGCTCATACACAAAGAATTTAGATAGCACAAAAATATATATTATATAATATTTACAAGTTTGATGCTGAATCGAAGATCGTGGAGAGATGAGGAAAGAGGCGTTTCGTATCGGACTAAACGACGTCAATTTACGTAAATAATATTCAAATTTAAATCCTTGACTTACAAATTCAACAACTTACTTAAAAAACGGGACTACTTGAACCTACAACCAGGACGTGACTATCATATGAGACGTGAACGTACCCCTCGAAGACAAATAAACCAAATTTCAAGAATAGTTATGTTTCCACTTACGCACACATCTGCATTCGGGGAATCGTTAAGCGATTCGGGGTCGAGTCTTGCCGCTCGTCATTATCTTGACGCCAGTGAGATTCCAATTAATTAGCCTTGGGAACGTCACAATTGTAAAATCATAAAGTATCCCAGCGTAATTTATTGGAACTCACACAGGAATCGACTGGTCATCCTTCCTTCTATCATCGGTGTGTGTGGGTCAGTATTTGAGAGGGTGTTCAACGAAAAGTTTCATCCAAAAAATCAAACATAAAGACATATCGCAGAAGTGTTACAAATTCGAAATCGCACCCAGTTCGTCGCATACAAAACAGAAACAGGTTACTTACATATTCGCTGCACTGAAGTCTTCTCGCCCTTAATACTGCCAACCGGACCCTATCTTATCAGACTATCATTTCAAATTCTAAGTTTAAAAATCGACTCGGTTGCTTAGTGACAACGAGGGCTTTCTAGGAGATGTTGCTCCTACCAAATCTGAGAACATACTGTGTTCTATCCCAAAAATTGCTTCAATATATTACTGGATGCATTCCCGGTCCGCGGGTTAAGGGGGGGGGGGGGTTAAACTTGTCCGAAACACCTCTTACCCTTTTTGCAGTGGATAATTTTACACATAAAATTATGTTACTCATAGGAATCCAGCAAACATCTTCTTTTGGGGGCCAGTGAAAAGTTGAAGCAGGCCCATGGGGATACATAAATTTAACTTTAACGTCACCCTTCTTCATCTTCATGTTTTGACAAAACTAATCCAAAATACCACCGGTCATCATAAAGGCATGCAATGTAATTGTGCACGCCAACATCAGACATCTTCACCGAATGATTTTCTCCAGAAAAGTTGAATATTGTGCAAAAGTTGTCATCAAAACTGACTCGTTTTGTTGCAATTGAGTCTTCAGTTTTGGGTTCAAAGTGACGAAAACTACGTGTCCCAGGTACTGTCTTGGCTTGAGTGAAACGACCCTCTATCAATGTTTCTTTTCTAATCATTATGAACTTTATATTTTCTATGTTTTCCTTGCAAAAATCAAAGAATTTTTCGGAATTATCAATAGCACTACCAGGACTACGTTGGAGACTTGCTTTTGTCACGATGCGCTTGACAGTGCCACCTATACCGTCACAAGGGTACTTCCCATGGCTGGTGGCAAAAAAAAAAAAAAAAAAAAAAAACCATGTAGCTTTTAATCCAAAGTCTTTTTCATGAAGGCACAGATTGAGAAAGTTCTTACAGTTTTTATATTGTGTGGTACATCCGTCACTATAACAAGTCACTCTTATTACTTCTGAAGAACCTTTTTTCAAGTATTCAATAACAAACTTTTGTGTTTAATAAACAAATGTTACATCATGCTCCAAGTCATCAGACACTATGCACAAATTAGAAACTATTAGGTCTTCATTGTTGACATCACGTGTGTAGATCTCAACTGCATGGAGAGAACAGCTATTGCTAGTCCAACGATATCCTTGGGCTTCATTTTGTAAAACAAAAGGATAATTCTCACTGAAATCAATAAGAACAACGGCTTCATCTACTTTCAGATTGCTTTTGATTTCTTTCAAATATCTGGCCTGAGACTTTGTAATGAATGAGTGAGGTTTTCTAGCCCTTCAATTAATATATCCAGATATTCTTCTAATGTTACAATAAACTGCGCCTGTTGAGTACGATCAGTAGATATCCAAGAAGAATATGTCACCTCTTCATTAGGATCCCACTCTTCGAATTTCTCCATAATAAATGATTTTACATTGTCATTTGAAGAGCAATTTGAGCAGTGTCGCAACATGCAGTCTCTGTTGTCTCTTGAACGTACTAACTTCTCTATAAGTTCTTTGTAGCTTTCTTCAATTGAGCAAGCATGAAGCAATAGGGAAACATATTCATGTATGGTACAGACACAAACAAAGTGTGTAACCAGCAGTACCTGCTGAGACACACCATTTTGGTCGAAGCATGCAGAACTTGGACAGTCCAAGTTTAATATCTCGGTGGTCAAACTTGAAAGCAGAGTACAGCTTATTCAAATTTCCTAACAGCAGCACTTTTTGCATGTACTGATTTTTGGAAATGCTTACTTTAACTTTGGCACCTGGCATGATTCTAGCGTATTCACTACTTTGGTAAAAGCTTTTGACAAGCTCAATCACATTTTGATTGAGTGGATGTCCTTTTCTTGGCTCAGGCAGTGCCATTATACCCTTCTCTTTCAGAAGATCCTTTGCTTTACGTGCAGTATACTCACTCACATAAAATTCTTCACTTATTTGTTTTCTGCTCCATGAAGCAGGAACTAGGGTTAAAATTTGTATTTTCTCTCTTTGTGAAGTGGTAGCATTAAGCTTTTCTTTCATTAGTTGTATTAGCCTGTCCATATCCTTTACTTTCTGTTCATTTTCTTTTGTCAACTCAAGGCGTGGGGACTCATCTGCTAAGGTAAATTCTGTTTCTAATACCTTGCTTGCTTTTGATTTCAGTGTACTAGTTACAGATTCAAGCTTGATTTGCTATGCGGTGCTATGCCATGCAGTTAAATGGGGATTCCCCTAAATTTTGAATAGATAAATTTAATTCTTCCAATGTCTGTTCCTTGGAAATTGATTGTTCTAACCTACTTATCTCTTCACAATCACTAACCACTTCATCAATTTCACTTGCATCATGCAACAGTGTATAATTTTTGTCAACTTTTTGCCTACAATTATCACATATCTTCTGTCCAGGAACTGATTTTACACATTTTTGTAAACTGTTAATTTTGTGGGAGTAATCCAAAGTTATTACTCTTAAAGATTTTGATATTTTTTTGTTGTGGGATTGAAATCGGTCTATACAGAATTTTTGGTAGCTCTCAAACTTGTTTTAAAAATATGCTTTATGGTGTTCGCAGACAGTAATTAATTGTTCTAAACTCACCCCTACTTCTGAGACTTAATATATCATATTAACTTCTGATTGTTCCAACGATGTAACACTGACAAGATTTGTTTGTTGTGTATAACTCAATCCTGAACAGTGTAGTGTTGGAGAAGTAAGTGGAACTGAATGCCATAAGTTGTCTGCAGACATTTTAAGGAAGGGGGGGGGGGGGACACTAAAACAATAAAGTGAAATGTTAACAAAAAATCACTTTAAAGAACTAGCAATGTTTTAGTAAACAGTATCAAAACTATGCTCATTCAGCCACAGTCAGAATGCAACTATTCTTGAAGGTCTATGCTTGTTGCTTGGGGAGGTAGAGGGGAGCATTCATGTTGAATCCTGACCTATTCATGCTGGAACAAGCAGAATGCTGCAATGAAGCCTATACCTGCAAGGAATAAAAAATAAAAGTGTATAAATATTTATCATAAAATATAAATGTATTTCTAAATATATTTATAGGCGCTAGGTATGCCAACGTGAAGGTCTACGATTTTCTTGAAATACCTGGCCTTACTCGAAGGGTTAATTGTTAAAAAATATTGGCAGTTAAAAACTCAGTTTTTCTTTCAGAACACATTAGCTCATGCCTTTAGGGTTATAAATACATACAAAATACTTTGGTTTCTGTAATGCCTTTAAGTTTTTTTTACTGTATTTTAAAATTTTATGTTTTTTCTTTAAAAAAAATCGTAATTTGAGCTAATATTTACTACAACAATTCAAGTACAAGTTGCTGAATGTATTTTTACCTTATTCTGTATCTTTTTGTGATCATTTTAGTGAAAAAATCCTTGTGATTTGATGAGAATTAAGAAAGTTATGATTTTTTTTTTTTTTTTTTTTACTAAATCAGTGTCGTAATCCCTTTAACCCTCGGGAACAACAAAATTTTATATTTTACCAAACTATTTTTTTTTAACTTAATAAGTATATAAGATCAAATTAAAATATGGTGTGATTAATAAGGATGGTACGTAGAGTTTTCATTTGATATTTTAGCTGGATGATTTGAAATGGCCTGTTAGGTAGTTCGGATATGGTAATCCAACATAGAGCTAACGGATGATGATATCATGTTGGAGATACGAAAGAGTGCTTATTAATGACGCAAAAACACTGCATCCATGCATGAGTAATCGTGAGAGTGGAAGTCTGCTGTCGCCCGTTCGACTTTTTACACCCACGCATGGTAGTCGTGGGTGCCTGACTGCCCCAGAATGTTTGTTCCTCTTTCTTCCTGCCACGATGAATAGTCTTCTTGTACAAGAAATTTAGTCCACTTGACGGAAAAGAAAGATAATTTCTGATGCACCTCCCTTGCTAAATAAAGCAAACTGTCCAACTGAGATCTCGATTCACTATAAATGCGCGCACAATAATATTAATGCATACTATTGCACTTTAATGTAACGGAAATAGACCGTTACATGCTCTTGTTCCTTTTAGGTTAAATCAAAAGAGTGTAATTATAAAAGATTGATTTATTACATAAGTTCTTGGAGAGAAAGTATCATTACAAGAAATTAGCAGATACAATTGGCTTTACAAGAGATATCTTAGAATTTATGTTTGTATTAGGGGAATTAATTATTCTTGTTATATCGACATGAATTTACGTTAATATACCCTAGAGAAAGAGAGTGTGTGTGAATGTGTTTAATTTGTGTTTTAACTCAACTTACGTGATGAAAAACGACGAGGGTAGGATAACGGAGGTTGTATGGCGGAAGGATGGAAGAGAGGACTTTGGTAGGTTTCGGATGATGTGGCAGTCTTACCACACAATCGTGGTCACGGAGCGCCGCCCTTTGAATTGGAAACGCCCGAGCAACCTAGACTGTAGGTTGGCTGGCAGCAGGCTATGTCGCTGCCCTTTGACTGAAGTGCCCGATAACCTGGGTTCAGTTAACGGCGAATGGACTGCCTACTCGGCCAGTGGCTGGAGGATTGGCTATTAGTCACTGAGCTTCGCTTCCGTGCTTTTACTTTTGATGGGAAGCTATAGTCCTCGGCTTTTGGCTGTGGTTCCGTTTGTTGTTCAGACTTTGAGCTCTTCGTTAGGCGTAACAGAACTTAGAGAAAGGTAAGCTTGTATAACCGTACGAGATGCATAGGTCATCACGAAGCTTAGAGAGAAGAGTAACTAGTAAAAGGTATTCGGTGTAGACAGGACTATCGCAAGCAAGGGATCCCAAGTCTACATGAGAAGAGAGAGAGAGAGAGACCCACTTTCGAGTAGCTAGCACTACTGGTTACTCAGGGGCGTCAGGGCTATTGCATCGTCTTTTGTAATGGTTCTTCCAGGAAAAAAAAAATGGAAGAAGAATAAAATTTGGTCTTCCAACTTGCGCAGAGACATCTGTCTCACATCCCAGTGGATTTGTCCTTGATAATGGGCCCTTTGCTGCATCTTGCATAGAAGGGGAAAACAGGTTGTATAGAAGAGGCGATGGGTTGTGTATATTCTATGTATGGAAGTTTGTAAATGTAGGGTGTGAACAACTTACATTATTGTCTCTGTTAACTTTTGAGTTCTTCTGATATATTGGATTACCTGTTATAATTTCAATAAGTATACACTTTTAGCTTTACCTTGTGTGAGACATGTTTAAGAAACGTAATACTTTCAGTTACATGACAGTTTCCATTATGATACACAGTCAGAAACTAAAAGGAAAGTCAAACATCTGGTTACTAAATACGAGATGTAAATTTGTTTTTCAATTCAAAAAACCTATCACGTTTCATATTGTCTAAAAACTCGTCTATCTTCAGTGTTTTGTCCCAATACATGCGTATTCTGGGAAATTTCAGAGTTCCAGCCAATATATGTAAACCACACAAAACTTATATTTCGTCAGGATTAGTCTGCCTGATCGATGAATTCCCTTGTTGTAAAGCATACATGTTTGTATATGTAGCCATGTTTTTAAATATCTCATCAGGTATACATCTTTTGAAGTAATGAGTGGATGACAATAATTCACGCTCTTCTATATTTGGAGCCTCGAATGTTTCTACAAGGCAAGACAAAGGTTTGCGTGACCATGTAATGGATGGTTTCGGTGTCAACACAACGTTGGCTTAAGTATAATCTATTGTGCTGTTGCTATCGTTGTCTAAATCATTCACTTCAGACTGCTCCACATTTTCGTCTTCAGGCACTTTGTCAGCAGATATCTCATTTCTACGTATTTGATTCGCTCCAACACGCTTTATTGCTCGGTCATCTAACCTTTGTACAAACGGTGCATCTTCCTCGGTTTCCTCTTCAGATAAATCAAAATCAGAAATGTCACCTTTCTCCAACATGTCTAAAATTTTCTCCGCGGAGAGAGATTGTGTGCTTACAGATGGTTTATCCATGATTCTAATCCGTCTATACACAAACTTAGTGCACCATATATTTTATAAGTAAATTGTGGTCTACTGTCGTTGATATAAGTCCGATTGAAACTAAAAGAAACCAATTCTTACTAATATTACTATCCATAAACACATACGCATTGAGCTTTCATTGTGCATCTGTTCATTACGATCCTGTTGGGCACAATTGTGTACATTATATTTTAACAACAAATAAAGTTATAACGAGTTGCATGACATATTTGTAATTTCACCACAGAAGATAACAGATATTCACAAACACACGTAATCACTTCAAAATGTTAGTTCAGAAACGTAAAACTTCAAATTATTGTGGTAAAAATCCACGAGGCATCTGTTGACCAAGCAGCAACACCACAGACTATTTACAATATTTTTATCAAATACTACTCACTAGATCGTAGCAGCTACTTGTATGACAGTGAAGCAAAGCAACACAAATGTAAACAGTCAGCCTGCATGCCCACAACAATGCTTTAAGTAGATCAGATACTCAGGTGATCTCTTCCGTCATATCTTAATTCATCAGATACTCTGTTGCAAGACAAGATAATGCAATAGAAATTTAAAGCATGCAATTATGACCCCTAGGTCTGAATGGGTTTTCTGATTCTACATTTTCATTGGATATAGCCTACTAAGGGCGTCCGCAGGTGCGTTCACTTTTCCTGGTCGGTACCGTATTTCATAGTTGAATTCGTCAAGGTTAATACGCCATCGTCCAAGTCTCGAAGTCTGGGATCCAGATCGGGAGATGTGATCACTTAAAATTATAGACTTTCTACCATAAAGATATGGACGAAAAGTTTGACGAGCCCATACGATACCAAGCCTCAGAAGTACTGTAGTGTGTGGGATGTATAGGCTTCAGGATGGTCCTTTCCAATTCCGTCCAGTGTCAATACGGCACTCAAAAGTGTCTGCGGAAGCGTCTGTGCTTACTAAGTTTTTGTAAACTGGGTATCGTGAAACCGAATAGGTAGTTATTTTGTCCTTGAATTTTTTGAAAGGCAGACTGCTGAGATGGGCGCCACATAACTTTTGCATTTTTACTAAACAATGTGGATAGGTTTGCTAAGTTTCTATGAATCGGGAGTAATACGCACATATGCCGATTCATGAACTTTCTTGATGGTCCTCTGTACTGGATAAGAGTAATTGGCCATTTTTCTGATCAAACGATGGTTGGGTTTTATTCCTGTTCTGAAATTATATGGCCGAAATAGGTTACCTCGTACCTAAGTAACTCACTTTTGCTCGATTGGAGAGTATATTCATGAAACCTCTCAAACAGCTTTCAAACGTTCGTTATGCACCTCCCGTTTTTTTTTCCAAACACGATAGTTTCATCGGGATAAATGAAGCACTTTATACCTTGTATCTCTGCTAAAGCTGTATTCGTCAATCGTTGGAAAGTAGAAGGTGCGGATTTTAATTCGGAAATCATTGTTCACTCCCAGTGGCCGTCTCCAGCTGTAAAGGCTGTTTTAGGTCGGTCCTGTTCACGTATAGCCAACTGTAAGTAACCTTAGGCTAAATCTAAAATACTCAAATAAGAGTGTAATGGTCCTCTTTTGTTTACGCTGCCTGGTAAGCTACAAAATGGTATAATATAATAATCTTCCACAACGTAAACCACCTATACTTTTAATACTTCAGGGTTATGAGTCCTTGCACCGAAGTTTGTATACAGTCAATTTCCAACCTGTATAGTCTCCGACAGGTTTGCCAGAGTGCTGTTACATATATGCTCAACTTTTCGGTCGAGACAGCTGTCGAAAGATTGTTTACCGACTAGAGGATTGATTGTCTTATGTGTTCAAACAAATTCACATAAGACAATCGAAGTCCCATTAAATAGATTTATTAGTTTGTTAGCCGTCGTCCCAACTGTTACATGGTAGCATGACAAATACAACTTTGAAATAACATTGATAATTCTTCACCAGACTCGTCTTCCTATTGTAGACACAAAACTGAAGACGAGTGTCGACGTTAAAATTTAACAGAGATCAGTTCGGAAAGTTACAAGTAAAAAAAGTTAGAAATAACACAAAGTTCTGTACTTAACTGTAGCTGTAGTTCGCTAGCTGAGAGGCCTTTCCCCACATTACTAACAGGTGTTATTAGATCAACCTTCGATGTAGAAGTGAGCCTCGACTCCTTGTTACAATTGTATTGAATAATTATTTCGTCCTCCTTCAGGTTTCTGGTTACATGTTACAAAATGTGGTTATATTCCACATACCAACTTAACCCACTTTTTGTCTTATTAAACGTGCGGTTACAACGTGATCTCTTTACAAAACAAACACAATATAAAAATATAAAAGAGCTTACCAAACCAAGGAACAAGGACAGTCGTTGTTGTCTCACACACGAGCTCCTTCAGATGACTTTGTCATTAAAAGGACAGAAGAATAGAAATAACCATTGATCCAGTACACAAGTAAATATGTAAGCTGGAAAGACATTACACGTGTTGAACTCTGACTTTATATGTTTGGTTGTTGCGTTCTGGTTTGTAAGATCCTCTTTTCTTACCCAAATATTATCCACCTATATTGTTACAATAGAAAACCCCAATAATTATTAATAAAAGAAATTAAACAATATCTTTAAATATATATTTACAAGGTGACTCCCTCTAATTCGCGTCTACCAAAGATGGATGGAAGTGTTAGCAATTATTTTGAAGATTCATAACAAAAAAAAAAAGTATACCATTGGATCCCAATATACAACATTGCTCCAAATCTCTTCAGTGGAGACTACAAAGGCAATCGCAATCCGTGCAACTAGAACTTATTACCATTACAATCCAATCTGCGGAACATCAAAGGATCCTAAGACTAAATAGTAACTTCCTCGAGAGCAACGTGCATCCGAGAAGTGAAACGCTAAGAATCAGGATTTAAGTATTTTAATAGATTTTCAATCTAATTTGAAGTTCATACAAGTTACTCGACCTTCATTACTTACGTAAGTGCAAACCATAGTCAATTGCAATATATTCTTATTTACATAGCCATAATGGCATATATTTACATAGAATTTATTAGAATATCGCCTGCTAACAACATTAATATTTTTACCTTTAGTAACTGTCACAAAACAATCCATTCATTCATCTTGAGTGTGTTCTTATTCACAGATCTCATAGAAAAACAAAAACTGTGCGGCCATCTATTGTTCTGTATGCGTACTTCGTGTAACGCAGCAGCAACCCGCAACACAACTAAACATTAATATTTTCTTTTCTCTTTTACCGGTTTCTCCATCAATCAAACTGTCAGCTAACGTATTTATCAACAAAGTAAGCATATATATATATATATATATATATATATAATTAGGCCTAGGATAGGCTTACATCACCCTATAACACTGAATACTTGTTGGGGTCACACAATGAGCCATAGCAATATTTCCATTGCTTTCCCTCGTGGAAATATCTTTCATGATGATGAACAATGGATATTTGCTCGAATTTGTGTTTATTTATGGCCTTTAGGCATCTCAGGCTCAGCGTTTTCCTACAGTTGAAGCAGTGCGGCTACATCCGTTGGGTTGGAACAGCTAAATAATGTAGCATATACTCTGGATGACT
This sequence comes from Lepisma saccharinum, assembly GCA_022664845.1. Lineage (NCBI taxonomy): Eukaryota > Metazoa > Arthropoda > Insecta > Zygentoma > Lepismatidae > Lepisma > Lepisma saccharinum. The sequence goes on from JAGDQP010000342.1 coordinate 66,213, forward strand.
GAAGATTTGTGAACAAAAATCCTCTGAATCAAAGTAACGCTTCATTAGTGTTGCCCACGAGACGAGACAGAAATGTCTATGGAAAATAAGACAGCATTAATCTCGTCTCGTGGACAACACTATTTGTGTCCAATAGCACTTTTAATCTGTTTACACAGGCATTAGACTATTGTTATGTTTAAAACTTAAAACTAGATTATACAGCATCCAAATGAAAATAAACGTTATTTCCGACATTTTTCTAGGTCCAATCAATCATTATCAAGCAGTAAAGAAAAAGGTAAGAGGAGATAAAAATCTTGATTTATGTTGTTTTTATCAACGATTCGTGGTAGATATTTTTTTAATATACTCTAAAAATTCTACATTCTGATATGTGGTGTTTACATAATTGGTAAAACATTTTGTAATTGGAACATTCTGTAGTAAACAGACAACTGTTTCGAATATAAGTGAACAGTTCCTGCTAACGTAGGTAACACATTTACGTTTAAACGTTAGAACGAAAGTTATCTGAAAAGAAGAACAAAGGTGATATATATATATATACGAGCAATTGCTCGTATATTGCAATAATTAATTGACTTTATTATCTTCAATGTAATGATAGCTTTAAAGTTATATATCGAGAATAGTATGAATAATTAATAAAAAGCAGAGTGTTCTATCAAAAATGACTGTGCCAATGTTAAAAATAAATTTAGCGTTTAAATATTTGTATTCCAGTATTAGTATACCGACAGTTGCACCTTTTCCATGTAAGTCAGCGAATGACTACGTTGTGTAAGTTTTCTGTTACGTTGTGTAGTCAGTATGATTCAGGATTTTTGATAAGACTTGTAAAATATATATAGATATGTTGTATTACACTTGTAATATACGGGAGTGAGTCAAATGAAAATCTTAAAAATGCTCTGTTTTTTTTTTTTTAAAAACAAACTGAAGGTAGATTCAAGTTTGATATGCTGTACATCAACTCTTGTAGTAATAACATGTATATATATTGTGGCAAAACTTCTCGTATGACGTCATAAATGTACTTAGTGACTCCACTAGAGTCATGCGCTTGGAAGGAGTAATGTTTCTCGTGAACACTTTTTTAAGTAGTGAATGAAAGAAATATACTGTAATCAATTAAAGAATGAACAGTGAAAATACGTATCGGAAACCTGCTTGGAATACATACAAATATACAGATAAGAAAGGAAACGTCAGTTTAATAAAAGTTATGATAAACCGCTGCATGTTATTATTGGAGTCACCATCTTTAACTATACTTATGACGTCACACACAAAGTTCTACCAAATAATAAAAAGCATACAATTACTGCAAAAGTTGATGCAGAACATATGTAACTTACATGTGTCTCTTGTTCATGTAAAGAAAATAAAACGTTTTTAAGGTTTTCATTTGACTCACCTTCGTATATATATATATATATATTGCTTTGTTCACAGATTTTTGTTGGCATTTAGCCCTTTTGGAAATGTTACCTTCATGTGCATATGGTAAATTAGTCTGGGAAAATAAGAGATTGGGAAATTAGTGTCATAATAATGCCCTACTATAAATGAGTTGTTAAGTATGGAAATTTAAGCATTTCCATGTTTTATTTTTCTCTATTTCATGAACATGTCTTTATCGGCGGAAGCTTGCTTTGTATTTATATTGTGTATTAATTTGGTTTCTGCTTAACTGTCCTGTATACTTAAGTAAGCTCGTTCCCTGGCTCTGTTTTCTCATTTAGTGGATGTCCACGTAGAGAACATATAATCATTAAGTGTTTGTTAATGTAACTGAGGTTCTTTATGAAGGAAGTTCATTATTATTATTATTATTATTATTATTAAAAAAAAGGGAGCTTACTGTTCTTTAGTTATACTGCTCTTACTGTTGAAGGGTTCATTTATAATACTTTTTTTTTAAACTGAACCACACTGGGTCAATGTGACTACCAAACTCTTTTAAAATGAAATGAAATATCCAAGTGTTTTCAGAATACGATTGTAAAATATACACCTGGCAATGGTAACCAATACAGCTTTTCTGTATACTGTAATACCTTTCATTGCAGTGAAACACTATAATGCCCATGCTGTTAATTTTTTTTGTGTGTGTGTGTGTGTGTGTGATTAAGGAAATGTACTATTTTTGAATATTATTTATATAGTGCATTTGAATGTTAAGTACAATGGAAATAGTGTTAAGGGAAATACTGGTTTATTTTATTAACATTTCGAGTTTCTTTGTAATGGAGAATGTTTAATTTCGTTTCAAAATCCGTGTGAATCTATAGCTACTGTCAATATATTCTTGTAAACGGGAAGATAATTATGGTTTTGTGGATTGCAAACAGCGTATTTTCCATGAACTTACATCGTTCAAATATTAAAGTGCCAATCATGTTTTATTAGGATGTCCTTAAAGGAAATTAAAAAGTTCAGTGTTTCTTAAAGTAATGGATTTTGGGCAGAAAGCTGCTGTAAGGCCTGCACACATTTGTACTTACCAGACAACCATTTGTACTTTTTATTTCAATGTATTATGTGAAAAAATGTAATGAAAAGTAATATATTCGTAATTTTGTATATTTCAGCTGTGACAATAAACGATTGCATGCTATTTGGTATACTTCATTTTAACGTGTAGAATTGTTTTGTTTTGTTTTTAAGGTGGATGAAATGTAAACAAGACTTCTTCTAAAAGTTATTATTCAGTTAATATACTTGGAATCTGACATGGTTGTTTTTCTATATAGCATCGTCTAACGCTCATACATTTTTGCCACCACACTGGCAGCTTTTTATCGTTTCTTCATAAAAAGTATCAAGACGTGTACGAAGTCAATTGCACAAGAAGTTTTCGTCGTTGTAATATTTTAAGTGATCAAATGAGTTGGTAACGTTATGATAAATTCGAGTCTGTAGGGGATGTTCCAGGGCTGTCCAATGTATTTTTTTTTTCATTTCATTTCATAACCGTTGTAATGTTTTCCATTGACGTGGAGAAGCAAGATACTGCGGATCGAGATATCGCTTCTCGTGAACCGATAGACTGCTCTAATATTTTCTAAAAGTTCACAGTAGTATACAGCATTGACTGTTCATCGTTTGTGAAGAAAATCCACACACACATATATATATATTTACATCCCCCGAAACGGTCGTGAGGATTTTGCCGGCAGTCGATACTGTGAACAGTCGGGTCGAAATTTCAATGTCTTTACTACCTTTTACGCCATTTGCATACGTGGGGCTTCAAAACCTTCTCATTACCATTCATTGTCTGGGCAGCATTTGAGTCAATTTAACGTTTACGTGTGTTAAAAATTTAATAATTATGCGCTACACAACCATGACAAGGACTTTGTTTTTTCATTAATCATGATTACTGCTTAACATACAACTGTAAGCATGTACATACCTCAGAATGTGTTTAGAGACGCCTACCAATCACTTATTCAACAACAACGAGGATTAGTTTACTGCTTCTATTTAAAAAGTATCCTTGTTATTTTAACGATCTCATATTTCATATGGTTGTTCATAAAATAAAATCTGTTTTTAATATGCCAATAACGTCGGTTATTGCACCGTAAAAAGATTTTATTTACACTAAACAATAAGTGAACTGTTCGAAGTTCACATTCTCCCAAGTTGGGATCCTTGTCAGGGTTCCTACTCACCTGGAAAAGTCAGGGAATTTAACTAAAAATGTCTGAAAACCTGGAACAGTCAGGGAGTTTGATAGTTTATTGTTTGAAGTTCATTTAGCTACAGCAGGCATTTAATGTTAGATCGTTTTTGAAATTACGTGGAGGCTAATGTGTCAACCATAAAGCAATTTAAGAAAAGAACACAGTGAAATATTTTGATATATCTTTATTTTCATGCAACTATGATCTTTATTTTCCCATGGAATTATGATATATATACAAAATGGGGAACCTGGAAATTTCTGAGTAGTGACTTGGAAAAGTCAAGGAATTTGATCTTGGCAAATGAGTGGGAACCTTGCTTGTGTTAAGTGACACCGGCCTATCTGATTGTTCATGGAATCTTGTCCTACAGCACGCTGAACGAAACTGTGTGTGTGTGTTGGTGTCCCATTTTTATTTTCTACGCCATGTGGCTGTTAAAATAGCAATCATTTATTGAAAAGCAATAGATTTTTTTTTAATTTGCTATACTCAAAGACCCTGTATGATATCTAAATAATTATGCAGTTGTAAAGAACTAGATGTTAATATCCTTCAGACAAAGATCTTGCCAGCCCGAGCCAAAGTTGCCTAAAGGCCTTAAGTAAAATTCAACTTCAAAAAAGATCTTGTTTACGCAACTGATGAAACATTGATGCCGTAAGCGGGACGCAAACTCAGATCTCCCAGTTGCCAGTCGGATAGTCTAGTCCTCAGCAGAAATCTCGCCGTGACTTTCAATACCAGCAGTGAGAAGCTGGTTGAGCTGAGGTGCGAGCAATACTCTACGTACACAGACATTGGTTGTGGCAGTCGTAGGGTAATATTTAGGACACCCTACAGATACTGGGAGAACGAGGTTCGCGGCCCGGTCACGGCAACCTCGATGTGCCTTCTGAATGGAACATTTCAAATCATCAATTGGAGGGACGTTGAGTCTGCAAGAAAGTTTCAATTCAACTTGCATTGTAAATGATGCAAATTAAAACTTGACGTTGCGCCCCTCCCCGTTTTTTTTTAATTGAGAAAAAAGTAGAAGAAATACGTTATAATTTGGAAAGCAGGAAATTCGCATCCCGTGACTTTATAACGTCATAGGCCAGGCAGTCAAATGTCTAAGCTAAAAGTTGAATTTTTGCAACACTTACTGTTATATCACAAACTCCCATAAGTATTACCTAGCCAGAGTTCCCACTCACCTGGAAAACCTGGAATAGTCAGGGAATCCAGCTTAGCACTAAAAAGTCCTGGAAAAGTCAGGGAATTTCACTAAAAATGTCTGAAAAAGTCAGGGAATTTGATAGTTTATTGTTTTATGTTCATTTAGCTACAGCAGGCATTTACTGTTAGATCGTTTTTGATATTACTTGGTGACTAATGTGCCAGCCATGAAGCAATTTAAGAAAAGAATACAGTGAAATATTTTGATGTATCTTTATTTTCGCATGGAATTATAATATATATATACAAAATGGGGTACCTGGAAAAGTCAAGGAATTTCATCTTGGCCAATGAGTGCGAATCCTGCTAGCGTACTTTACAAAATTGTCAGTGTTTTTCCTCAATATTTGAATATGAAAATAGTGAGGATGAGCACAGTGAAAACAAGATCAAGAAACTAGGAGGCAATAGGCTTCCCTATTCATAAAGTTTTCACTTCATGCAACACAGATGATTTGTTACCTAACCAACTACACATACTTAAAAAGTTTCTTCTGTTTCGCGCAGTATTAAAATATTCTTGCAAACCCAACACTGCTCCGACTGATAATTTCGTATGTCCCAGTCAAGAAGGTACCTAACATTGAACTACAGGATAAATTATATTTATTTTGCAGATGGGATTGCGTCTTTGACCTAGGACAAGAGTATAATCTAATATCGAAATCAAACTACCTTATTACAGAAAGATAATTGGCTTGATTGCTGGTGCATTAAGAGTGACAAAGGGAACAAATATGTCGTCATAACTAAAGAATCGTGCAATAGGAAGGTCTAATTTTTGCTATCTGGTCCTAATTATTGGCCTCTTTCACATAACTATTCACCAAATCGGGAAACAGGTTAAAGACCCATACACGGTTCTCTATTGTTTCAAGATATAGAAAGGTGAAAGTTAATTATTTCAATCCGTACAATCACCAATAATTCTAGACACGAAAGACAGACGCTCTAATTAGGTCTGTCATTTTTTAACAAAATCATCCTGCGTACAAATTAGCCAAAAGCACTTTCTAACGTTTTAAGTCTATGAAATTATAATTTCAAATAGGCAGTTAAAAATGGCATTGAAGGAGCAAATTTGTCTTAGTGAATGTGAATTAGAAGAAAGAATAAAATAGCTTCTATGGATGTAGATACGTTTAATTCCATTTCCAAAGCACTAGCAATTTCATGTACAAGGAGTTTTTAGCCCAAAAATGAATTTTTCACGTTAGATAATGATTAAATTACCAAATTAATAAATGCGTTTTTCATAAACTTATTCAAGTTGAAGATCATTACTTTAAATATGGGCAGGCTATTCGTATTCTAGCGGACGGCGTGATGGACCATATTGAAATGAGGAATTTGGCTCACCCTTGATCAAAATTTGTTACATACCTGCGTTTAGAACATTTTATTGGTATTCAAAATGATTCTGAATTAGGTTTCTCGTTCTACAGTTTGAATTCGGGGTGTTCGTATATTAAATTAGAGCTGAATAAGAGAACGACGACTCAATCAACTTCCTAGAAATTATCATTAAGAGAAAATAGATTCCAAACCAGCGTTTATAGGAAATCTACAGTTGGTACAGCATATTATAATCATTCTTACACCACCAAGGCTTAATTTTCTTTCATTATACCTGAATATATAGTTTCGGCAGATTATCATAATTTTTGCAGACACCACAAATTGGTATAGCTAAAAGCTACTACAGGATTGTCACGAATTCATCACAAAACAAAATCTATACGCCAAATTACTCATTTATTTTAAAATCATCTACAGGTTATCACCCAGTAGCAAATCACTTATGCCCTCCAAAAACAACGTGGATAAGACGTTTACCAGTTTCAAATGGTACTACACTGACCACCAAGATTCTTCGAGAGTTTACGAAGTCATCTGAGAGTTGGATCAAACTTCTGTGTATATGACAATTGATGGTCTGTTTTATATAAAATCTTGGTGTTATCAACATACCTCTAATATCGGTTTTGTTTTAAAGAAAATTCTTGCAATACACGTGATTCAAAATGGTTCACCAGTATCTGGTAATATGAGGTAACAGACTATCCATGCCCAACCTATGTGTCTGTATGCAAAAACTGTCCCTTCACCGAAATAAAGTTATTCTGTAAGCACAATTAAAGAAGTTTGTTAATTGCCTGGACCTCTCTTTAGTTAACGTCTGGCGTTCCACAGGAAACCAGAAATGGAGGAGTCACAGGTGGTGTCAGGTTAGTGATACTTTGTGTATAATGAAAAATAATAAAAAATACTTCAACCTGGCTTTTTCTAACCCGTCTTCATTAGCTATCGCTTACTCGACTTACTATCCGTGATTTTTGTAGAAAAACACCAACGGTGATATGGAACTAAATATGTCACTATGACGTAGCATTACCATGATTCCGATTCATGAACCTGTGACTTATTTCGTTCGGAAAAATCACGCCCGACGTAAGTTAAAGCTTGCATTTCAGTTTCGGTTTGTATCTGGTGTAGTAAAAAGTAATCCATTATTTTGCCAATAAAATGGCTTCAGTGATCTGTATCTCGCGTTGTATAAGTCCGATCGGGTTCAACGAGATGGCGTTCAAACGATGAGATTGCGTACTACAAACACTGTTCAGATAGTTGTGATGAGTTGACTCAGTGTTGTGTGAGCGCGCGTCAAAATGGACACTAGCAAAGAGAAAATACGCTATATTTTACAGTTTTTCTTCGATAAAGGCGAAAACGCAAGCCAGGCGGCTGCAAATGTGAATAGTGTTTATGGTCCTGATACTGTAACAGCCAATCACGCGCAATTTTGGTTTCGTCGATTCCGTTCCGGTAATTTTGACGTCAAAGATGTACCACGCACTGGAAGGCCAAGTGTCGAAAATGTCGATAAAATCATGGACATTGTCGCGTCCGACCGTCATGTAAGCACTGTTTCGATTGCCCAAGAGCTAAACATTGCACAAAAAACCGTGTGGAACCATTTGCATAAGGCTGGATACACAAAGAAGCTTGATGTATGGGTGCCACACGAGTTAACGCAAAAAAACCTCATGGACCGAATTTCCATCTGCGAATCGCTGCTGAATCGCAACAAAAGCGACCCATTTCTGAAGCGGTTGGTGACTGATGAAAAGTGGATCACTTACGACAACGTCACGCGAAAACGGTCGTGGTCGAAGCGCGGTGCTCGGCGCAAACGGTGCCCAAGCCAGGATTGACGGCCAGGAAGGTTTTGCTGTGTGTTTGGTGGGATTGGCAGGGAATTATCTACTATGAGCTGCTCCCCTAGGGCCAAACCCTTAACTGGGAACTATAGTGTCAACAATTGGACCGTCTGAAGGCAGCAATCGCCCAGAAGCGGCCAGCTTTGGCCAATAGGAGAGGCATTGTATTCCACCAGGACAACGCCAGGCCACACACATCGATAGTGACTCTCCGGGAGCTTGGTTGGGAGGTTCTTATGCATCCACCTTATAGTCCGGACCTGGCACCGAGTGATTACCATCTGTTCCTGTCCATGGCGAACACGTTTGCTGGTGAAAAATTCGCTTCAAGAGAGGCTTGTGAAAATCGACTGTCAATTTTTTGCCAATAGGGACCAGGGCTTCTATGAGAGTCATCATGATATTACCTTCCAAATGGCAACACGTTATCGAACAAAACGGCGCATATGTGACCTAAATCGGATCATTCTAACTATGGTAAGTCAAGCCTTCAATGTCATGCAAAAATAATGGATTACTTTTTACTACACCAGATATTAAGAAGTGCCTCTGTACATTATATTTCCGATCTATGGGTAAAGAAAATGTATATTGACTTATGTCGATGGAGGCCATTTTTATTGTATCTACATTTCGATTAAGTAATTTACTACGTTTTTGAATTTATATCTGAATCCACCTAGTTTATTCGCTAGCCATTTTGATAATTTATATGTTGGACATCACAGAACGACTACTTTGTGTTTTGGGTTACCTATAAATAATAAGCATTGAAGGTGCCGGGTAATCATTAAACATTATCACTTTAAAATAACTCAAAATCCCACCTCCGAAAACAGTAAAGGGGTAACTTAAATGAAATACAGTAGCCATTTTTTGATACTATATTGAACCAAAATAAGTTAACATCGCAAGTTTTCTCATAGTTCTTATTAATAACACATAACTATCTCTAAATTATGCAAACCTGCTGTTAACCCAGACATAGGTAATGATGATAAAGTACTGTTTTGTTGTAGGTACTTTATTAACATAAAAAAAAATCTAAAAAAAAAAAAACTGATCAATTATTAAATAGGCAAAATAGCCTTTTCACTTCCTTTTCGACTGGCTACTCTGTTTTCAAAAATTACCATTTTGTGTGTATTTACCATATAGGTGATCAAAAGTGTTGTTTTCTACACATGTGTTAGGCACTTTTAAACGCTAGGACGAACATTCGATTACATTCTAGTCTCATAACACAGTGAAGGCCCAATCACGTTGATTAATATCGAAGATACACTGGTTAGGTGGTACAAGGATTGAGGTTATACAAACTTATCATCGGACCAGAAAACCACCCTTGTAGAAAATACCGAAATGGTCGAGTTTAGAAAGGATGCTTTACCGCGGTTAACGAATTACTCAACCAACTAGAATTAGAATGTACAAAGGTACACACCATAACAACGTTCATTAGACAACATGATTGTAGTATTCTATAAATTGTTGGACCATAATAAGTTACGACTTATTAAACCTGACAAAGGAAACTTATTACCGTCCCGTTACATAAAAAGTGAGGGATTAGAGATGTTAAAAAAACAATCCTATCATAACTAGGTAAGTTCTGTGGTGAAAAAAAAGACATCGACTAAAAATGCTTATAATTTTCCTACACATAGGCAGTTATCCAGAATTTACTTGAGAAATAAATTAATACAATTAATAAATATTCCATTGGATACAAGGGATATTGCAGTAACACGAGGGTTTAGATGTTTACTAAGAATGAAAATGCTGAGATTTGTATGTAGGTTTGACTAAACGTAACCTGTCCGCACATCTATAGGAATATATTAAGGATGCCAGAAACGGAAATAGTAATAGAGGTCTCTCAAAACATCTTGTAGAAAGTGGCCATATGCCCACTGAGTCCAGCTTCATACATAAGGCTACAAATATAAAAGAAAATACTTTTTTTTTTATTATTTTTTTTATTTTTTTTTATTACAGAAAAGCCAGATCAAAATTTAGAGACAGGTTTGCTCAATAAACTATCTTTCATTTTTTGAAAACTTTATTCTAAATGGTAGTACAAAATACAGCAAAAGCAACGGCAGCTTTTCTTCTTCACAAACTGGCTTAACTTCACAGCAGAAAGAACAACAATTTGGAGGAACTTCACTCCAATCTCGCATTGTACTTTTTATTTGTCCCCAAATCTTGTACCTTGAAAATCGAGACCATGCTGGTCCGAAACTTAGGAGAAAGTTCCAATTCTTCCAAAAACAGGTAATCGATAATTTACAAGGTAAGTGGTATGATTATATTGTGAACCACTACGTGAGGTAATTTACTTAACAGCTAGAAAGAAGTTAGGAACTGAATCCATCTGGAAAGGTTTCTGGGACAGGCCCCCGATCAAATGGAGAAGCAGTACTCTAGATGAAATTAAAGTTTTGCAGAAGGCGACTGAGGAGGATAGAATTTGTACTTCCGTAAGTCAGTACAGAAGATCGAATGTTTAGTATCAAGCGTGATTTGGTCAGAGAAGGTAAGTTTACTATCAAATATGACTGAGATCTTTCTAACATTCTACTCTTTAAATGGATGTGCCATTTATTGTGAAAACAGAGCATCCTTGATTATTCGTTAGGAAGATCGTAAGTGTGCTGCATTTCTGAGGTTTTATCTTAGGCTACAATCATAACATGCTAATTAATATCATTTTGCAGAAGTAAGGCGTCTTGTGGTCCTGCTCTTTCTCTATATAATTGTGTAACTGTCTGCAAATAATATTGCATCCACTTTAAAAGCCAGGTCATTGGCAAGATCCTTTAGGTACAGTACGAAATGAATTAGCCAAGTACATTGCTCTGTGCTATTCTGGAAGTAACACATTGAAACACAGACGGAACCAGATAGGACAACTTGTTGAGAACGGTGCTGCAGATAATTAGTTTCTAAAACACTGAATAAACCGTGAATACGAGGGCTGCTGGAAAAATTTCTGCAAAATATTATCAACAATGGCGCTAGTGCTCCGTAATTGTAAAGTTCGTAGGAATAGACTTTTTCCTTTGATTTTTTGTTTATTCCTATGCATTTGTTTTTCACAGTAGTTTTGTTTGAGAAATGGAAATTTCGCGTGAAAACTTTCGGACATTGATGATTTCAAGTTTGGTTTAACACCGAAACAATGCATCGAGCGACTTAATTTGGCTTTTGGGGATGAAATACCATTTAATACAACTGTGTAGAATTGGTTTTCCGAATTTCAGCTTGGTCACACATATCTCAGTGATGAATTTCGTGAAGGTTGTCTATTCATGTCTGTTGTTGACAGTAATGATGATGCTGTGCGTGACATGATTGAGAGATCGATCAGCATGTGACATACCGTGAGATTTAGGCATCTTTGAACAATGACATGAAAGCAATACATACAATTTTGCATGGTTACATGAACGTACGGAAGCTTTCAAGTCGTTGGATCCCACACAACTTGACCGAAACTCAAAAATAAGCTCGTGTCAAGTGATGTAAAGAAATGCTAAAAAAATTCAACCGAGGTAAGTCAAACTTGGTGTACTACATTGTTACAGGAAACGAAACTTGGATTTAATCCTACGAATCCGAAATAAAACATCAATCAACTGTTTGAGGGTTTCAAAGTAACCCGAAACTAACAAAAGTTGTTCGTTCGATGAGTCCTACCAAGAAATTGATTGCTTGTTTCTTCGGTTATACCGAACATGCGGCAACTATAGCTTTAGAAGATAGAGGCATTGTAAATGCTGATTGGTATACAACAATTTGTTTGAAAGAGGTAATCAATGAAATGCGTAAAACAAACCCAAATCGACGAATCATTTATTACCACGACAACGCCAGCACACACAATTTTTTATTTTTTGTCAAGTAAAAATGTATTAGACTCATTGTCCGTACTCACCCGATTTATCACCTAATGACTTCTTTTTCTTCCCAAATATTAGAAAGAAGATGCGTGATGAGCGATTTGTGTCGCCTGAAGCAGCTGTTGACGCTTCCGAACAGCGGTTTCTGAGGTACAGAAAATGCTTTCAAAATTGGTTTGAACATATGCAAAAGTGTATCGATCTTAAAGGGGAATACTTTGAAAAGCAATAAAGCCATTTCCAGAATTTTACACGTCTTTTATCATATTGCGTACAGAAACGTTTCCAGCACCCCTCGTATTAAACCTTTTTGACTATTTGTACAGTAAGTGTGTGTGGGAGATAGTCAAATGTTTTGACTTAATTTTATTTGAGATTGATTACACCGAACGAGCGAGATTTGTCAGTTAGGAGCTATTGAACATAAATCTATGTTCCACCGAGTTATATATGGCGAAATGAAATTAAAGAAAAAGAAACTGTCTTTAATTGTTTGCTCACATAGTAGACAAAGAGGACAGGAGTAATATAGACCTGTAAAAAAAGGGGGGTATTAATTTTTGCATAATCAGTTACCAATGTCCCGAGAATATATCGGGACGTCTAAATGTCCCGGTTTTGTAGGAATTCGACTTTTTTATATATATATATAAAACCTGCGAAAGTTTTTGTCGCCAGAAAGCAACACTTTGTCATATGGGACGTGACAGTTAATTGTTTACCGCGGATGCTCGATCATAACCTTCGAGATTTCTACATGTCATGAATAAAGCTGGTAACTCACAGGAACGTCTTTGTTGGCGTTCTGGGACTAAGAGTTTCCGGTGGTTTACAGCTTCGTTCTTTCTCGCTGATCGTGTGCTGGTCATTTCTGATTTGAAGTTTATGTGCAGTTATCCAATATTGGATGAAGATGGTTTGTCTTAAATTTACAGTGAATAAATCAGTAAGAAAATGCGCATTAAGCGATGCATTTAAGTCAGATTTTCCCCTTATAACAGATACTAGTTTTAGTGATAAAGTGAAATGTACGATTTGTCATTCTGCGATCTCAGTTGCACATGGAGGTCGCTCTGACTTCAATGCTATATTAACAATAAGAAACACAGAGGCACTCATAGCTTCAATCTCGAGTAGTAAGGTGACGACGTTCAAGAATACATCTGTGGGAACCTTGAAACTTCAATTAGCTGCTGAGGACGGTACTTTTGCCTATCTTGGTGTTTTTCATAATCTCAGTTTCCGCTTTATGGATTGTTCATCTCCTGTTTTCCATAAACTATTCGTAAGGCGGAACCTGTGCGAGAACGAAATGCGAAACATTCGTAAACGTGTTGTCTCTACATGCCTTGGAATAATTTTCAATCAAGTTAAATTCTGCAAAGTATGACAGGGAGTACATGAAAAACAGGGCACGCGATAAACTTTTTATATTCTGTGCGTTTGCTCATTTGTATATATGTTATCTATATTTGTTTTAAAAAAAGATATTAAGAGTATAAAGGTTCTAGATTAGCGTCACAAGAAGTGAATATTTACGCCAATCATTGATCATAAATAATATGTTCATTTTGCTTTTAATAATGCTCAAGCGGCAGAAACTAAACTTATTCAGAAGGCCGCTAGAGGGGACGAACACCCATGGTGAAAAGTTAGCATTAAAAAACTAATTATAAGGAAGAATTGTGTTAATAATTTTGGTCTATTAATAAAAGATAATGTTTCGTGCTGATCCACACTTAGAACTTTCGAATTCAATGAAAATCTGATAATGATATTATGCATTGAAGTTCGCCACTCGACTTACGTTATTGCGTCGACTGTGTAGTAGTGAGAGAGTTGGTGTCGAACAGTCAGAGGAAACAGAGGATAAGAATAACCCTCTATATGCATATATTACCTAGTTTTGGTATTCTACAGCTGTGAAGTTAGCGAACTATCCACTGGCTGCTGTTAGCGCCTGGGATATAATTCTTCGTCAGCTCTAGTGAGGTCGCGTTGGTTAGTAGTAGCGCCACCACGTCTGTAAGTCGTGAATTGGGGCACACTAATCACTCCAGAGAGCTTACCAACGAGTAACAGAAGGAAGGAAATTGCTCATGCAGGGAGGAATTGTTACTATATTGAGGATGCGTATCTTCTGCACTGTAATGGTAAAGTCAGTTGCAGGAAGAAAAGTCTAGACAGAATGCGGACAGTATCCAGTAGTGTCTCCATAAGGCCGTAAGCTGTGAGTGAAGAAAACCATCGCTGTAAACTATGTAGATCCCATCTAGTGAGGATTTTGAATACCAGAAGACGGTGTTACTTTTTTAGTTCGAGGTTTTGTCTCCTGCTATACACAAGCCTCTCAAATTAAATATCATCAGTATCCAACGTCAAAAGGTTGATGGACGTGTGGTTAGCTTTGTGAATTGAGGAAGATAAGACATTGTCAGTGAAGAACAATAATATAAACGTAGGTCGGGTCACGTTCAGCATTATCTGCATTAGAGAACTTTAAGCGAGTGTTGTATACAAACATAGTGTGAGAACTGCATAAGCGTTTACTTCGTTATAATTTAATCTCAGTTGCAAGAAAGATAACTGATAATTACATGTATTTCATATATAGACTAGTCCTCATATAACAATCTCAATAACCTTTAGTGCAAGCTAATTATTCAATCAATCTTAGCACACAGGGAAAAGTCCAACTCTGTGAATTAAGTACGTCATACAGGATAAAGCCAAACTGAATTGAAGTGAGTGAAGGTTAAGGCGTACGCGTACTGAGAATTCGTACAAAAAGAAAACCAAACATCGTTACAGTGGAATGAGTATATCTTTTATTACGTTTTTGGCATAGTATAAATACTTGTTAAACGATACTAATATTGGACGATTCAAATCTATCATCTCAAGTATTACAGTGTTGTGGAAAAGTGTATTCTTCTCATCTTGTATTGGAATAAAAACTATTGTCTGGATTCTAGTAGGATCCTTCCAGCAGAAGTGTTTTTATATGAATCTTATCCTGATAAATACTAGCAAATATCAATCCAGTTCATTCAATCTGCTTTGCTCTCGCAGTGTGCGCTCCTTCTACCGAGACACAGTAACCTTTAAGATTGTGAAACCACAGTCACAAACGATATTACACGGTTACATATAAGATTATGAGACTTAGGCTCTGGTGAAGTGAAGTGCAGCCAAGGAACGTGAACTTTGGGAATTGCTAGTTCGTACATTTCGTGTTAATTTTAGAGAGTGCGAAAATGAGCGGAAATCGGCACAATCGACGCAGCGATATAGCATGCAAGATGGGAGATACAGACATACCTGATTCAAATAAAGCGGTGTGTTGTGATGACCAAGATAAAGACGATTATCAGGTGCAATGTTGCTTGTGTGAACGTTGGTATCACCGACTTTGCATCCAAATGACGGAAGAACAATGGTGTGCGCAAAATGAGCTTAGTGATGCTACTCCAAACGAGTTGCTATGGAAATGTAACGAATGCCACCTCCATAGAGAAGCGAGGACAGGGGAACAGAAGTTTTCCGTGGCAGTGCTGAAGCAACTGCTTAAACAAATGGCTGAGAAGTTGGAAAAATCCAATGAAAGTCTTCATGTTGAAATAAATATATACTTTCATATTGTATCGATCTCAATAGGTATATTTTTCTTCGAAATCTACCTAAAAATGGTACCGGTCAAGTCGAAGGAAAATTTAAGAGACCCGTATTTTTTCCCCACCGAAAATAAAAATCTGATGAGATATTCCTTTTCAGATTTCATTGTTGTTAATTATTGAAGCTGAAAACATAGTGTACTTCTTTCACAAATCATATCTTAGCAACACAAAGAAGTCATTCCTTTTTATATGATAGATATTTGTGTGTAGTTTGTGACGTCAAAAGATTATTCCTATATCGTTTGTACAGGGTGTTCAGAAATTCTGACAACTTGGAGGAATAAATAGAAAATTTTGGAAACTCCTTACTCACTTTCGTAACAAAGTATGTACCTGTTTACAACTTGAAGTAGCCACTTATAGGTACTTTATCGCAAGAATACATTAAAGGAGGTTGGGACAGATACTTTCACTGTAACAACAACGAAAAATTTTATGTTTTTAAAAAGTTAGCTATATTTGGACGCATTTTCTCAGAAAACATATTTTAAAAAAATCGGTATGGTTTGAACACTTGTCTGTTCTAAAAGTTGATCAAGTTTTATTATCTATCCGTCATTAGTTTAGATTTTATGGCTAAATGTTTCCTGCAAATACAATAATTTCGTTGGGGAGACATTTCGGAAGCTACAAAATTCAGCATCTACTAAAGTATCTCTGCAAACTTAATTTTTTGCAGAAAACATTTAGCCGTAAAATATAAACCAATGACTGGTCGATAATAAAACTTGTTCAGTTTCTAGAACACTCAAGGCTCTCAACTATATGATTTTTTTTAAAGAATATGGTTACTGAAAAAAATGGCGTCCAAATATGGCCGACCTTTCTAAATAACCAATATTTTGTGGAAAATATTTAGATATAAAATCTAACTCAATGACTTGGTTGATAATAAAACTTGGTCAACTTTCTTAGCCAACCTCGGTAGCCGTGTGGGTTAGGGCGCTTCGCCGCCGTTTATGCGGTTGCGGGTTCGAATCCCGCCTGAAACACCGATGTTTGTGGATTTTAAACCGCAATACACTCGTATCATCGTGATGGGCCATAGTTACTAAAATTACCCAAACAAATCTAAAGTTTAGCAAAGTTTTACAAGCCTCTCAACCATGCTGAAAAATTCTTTTTCCTCCTGAAAATGTATTTTCTGAGAAAACGGCGTCCGAATTTGGCTATATTTTCAAAAACAACCGACTTTCCATTGTTACAGTGAAAGTAGTAGTCCCAACCTCTTTAAGATATGTTTGGGATAAAGTACCTAGAAGTGGGTTACCTTAGGTTATAAACAAGATATACTACTTTGTTGCGGAAGGGAGTAAATTCCCAAAATTTTGAATTTTCGATTGTTTATTCAAAGTTGCCAGAATTTATGTTCACCCCATTCAAACGATATGAGAATAATCTTTTGACATTACAAAATACACACAAATATCTATCATATAAAAAGGACTTGTTTATATTAATTAGTTGCAATGTTTTGTGAAAGTAGTACAACCTACCACGTTTTAAGCTTCAATAATTATCAACAATGAACTTTAGAAAAGGAATATCTCAACAGATTTTTTTCGGGAAAATAAAAATAATACGAGTCTCTTAAATTTCCATAAAGAGAGCATAGAAAAATAATTATCAAAATCTACGTCTTGACTGATGCCCTTCTTGAATTGAGATAAAACGGGTGTACTTTCCAATATTCTTTTATATCCATTGTCGTTCTGCCATGGTTATGAATCAATAATGATGTTCCTTCACATTATTAAGTCTCAACTGTACAAAAGTTGTTACTAACAAATATTTTAAATTTTTATCGGCCTTGTTCTTGAAAAAGCTCCACGTCTGAGGATGCTCGCCGATATGGTCAGAAAGTTTGGAATTTATAAAAAATAATAATAATAATTTGAAGTACAATGAAGATATAAAGTTAGATTAATTTGAAAACAAGCAAGAAGGCTTTGAAGTGTCAAAAGTATTACTCATGGGAAGAATTCAAAATAATAATCTAACTATATGTAACAAAGAAGCGAAAAGATAAAGGATAAAGAGGTCTATCCATTCATAGTAGAAATCCACTAACAAGAATATTTCCACAACAAACATAAGAATTACGAATCTGAATTCTTAACTAGAGTGATCTCCTTCATGATATACTCTTTGCGCTAAGCCATTTTGAGAATTAGTAGATGATCTACCAACAACTCAAAGTATATTCTCCAATCTACTGCAAAGCTGGACCGAACTAAGTCGAAGTTAGCGTTTTAGGGCTAACAACAGATCATTGACATCGAAAGAAAAGAAATACCTACAGATGAAATTTCTTCTCCCTATGTAATATAAACTTTCACCGGTGAGAACCTTTTGAACAACAATACACTATGGACTATTTGTCATCTTGTGCTACTGAATCACTCATAGTGGAAAACCACTTTCAAGACCGATCAAAATACCATTAGTTGTCTTTTAATATTAAAATCGCCGAGAATGTACCTCTTATTATTTTTTAAGGGAATTTAGCTGAATTAGAAACAGAAACTGATTGGTAGCACATTATTCCCAACTTAGCGTAAGCACCAATGAACTCCCAATTTGTTGAAACTTTTTGCGGTAATTCTCATTAGATATGTCTGAAAGCAGTTCCTATCTCCGGATAGGTCATACATAATTCAACCCTGACGAAATTATGTTCTGAGATGAATCATCATAGTCGATGACAGGACCTTCGGTCAAATGCTTTGGATACACTACAGTTAAATGCACTTCATTTCACCTTTATGGAACCTACTCTGTACATCTTAGGCCCTTACACACAATGGTGTTATCATGCAGAAAAACGAGAAAGTAATAAATACCATTCCATATGTTGCATAAACGAGATAATCTGCTATCATTAAGAATCCTTAAATGCCATGCATCAACAGGGTTGAATCTGGGAGCAAGTGACTACTGAGCTGAAGTTTTTATATTGACAAGTGAGACCACTAACCTGCTACTGGCGCCTTTAGTTTGAATTTGTACGTTTAAAATAAAGTTATATTCTTTAAGTCAAAATTTATATTATTTATACGAAACGTCGATGACAGTACTGAGCAATTATCTTCCTTTGTTTAAGTCATATTAAGAAATTTATGTAAACCAAATGTGATAGTTCTATAAATGAAGGATTCAAATGTTGAGTTAAAGGCCAAAATGAACATTAAATCTGTAATTTTAAGGCGGATACCGACCGAAGTGAGATTTTTGATCAATGCACTCGTTACTGTAAATTCTCACACACATATTTTAAATTTATATTATAATTTATTATAATTTATTATAATTTATTTTAAATTACTTCAGAATAATTATTATTTAACCTTTCGATCCCATTTCTATTTTTCTTGAGCACGTAGCAGCAGCTTTCCTTGATATGAATTATTACTGCATGGAACCAATAAACAGCACCATTAGAAACATCTTTTTCAGTTCTTTTTTCCGTTTTTTTTATAAAGAATGGCTGCCTATAAATAGTTGTTTTTGACCCCACATCATGCTGAAAATTAAAGGAGTTGCTAATACATTTGTTTATATCAAAATAAAGTCAAAGATCTGTCTAAAAAAAAAAAAGAGTAAAGCTATCCCCGAACGGCGCATGGGGGATGCTTCACATTTTCTTGACCTACGTTACGAAGTAAGGTGGGGTGGTCAGTCCCACGCTCGACCGCCTTTACCTTTCCAAGATGCCCAGGAATACCAAGGATACTCCGGTACTCAATTTGATAGGAGGATGAGTGTACCTCAGAGCGCCAGGCATGGGAACACTGTGAGAAAAGTCTCCAGTGTCCTGGCCGGGTTTGAACCGGCGCCGCCCGATTCGTAGTCAGACACGATATCGTCTGAGCTACGGCGACTCATAGATCTGTCTGTAGTTTCCATAATTACGAATATTTACCTGATTTTTTGGATTAAGAACTTTCTGATAAAGTTACCGTAGAGTCGAATATGTCTTCGATGTTTTCCCGAGGTACATCATACTGAAAGAAGATAGAGGCTGTAAAGATGCACTGAGTATAAAATATATATGCAAAATACAAAAAGTTACGGAGCTTCTTGCTAAGAGTATTAGGTTTCTTAGAGGTTAGTTTGTATTGTATTAGGAAGCTATGATAGGCTAAGTTTGGAACACAGTCTTAATATAACCTTTATCATGATATTGTATCGTCTCTCAATTAATTATTCCTTAACTATATTTACTCTTATTAAGCTCTAACTGAATAACGATATCATTAGATATACTTCATTAGAATCTCAATTTATTCACTGCACTATCCAAAGTATAGCACAAGAATCAGACGCTGTACTTGCTTCAGAAACTTGTGGATGCTGACTTATTAACACATCGATAGTTTCCATATTTCACATCCCTTACTACTTTCTCAGATGCCTAGAATTGTATTTAAGTAAATCCTACATAATTCTGAATAATTGAATATCCATATAAATGACACTTTCACATCAGATATTAATGTCACAAATCCTAAATGTAGGTTGGTTCCTTGAATTAACGCCAGAGCTACTATCTTTCCTGTCCCTGATATGCTTAATAGCCAAAGACTGCAGTGTAAGACTGTTCATAGAGTGTTTAAATGTATTTTTCATGGTGTCTTCGTATGAATTATTGTAATTTTGAGGGTCGACGCAGAATTCTCAATTTCTTCCTTGTGTTCTGGAGTCCAGTATTCTCAATAGCGCAAAATCTTGATGCCCCATCACAGAAACATATCAAGCAGCTGAGGCAGGCAGCTACCAGGCGAACTGGCGGGAAAACATACGTCAAGATCATAGGATTTGTTTAAAGAGCATATGAAACCAGATAAAACACTAATTTTGGAGACAACACACCTTGACTTACCTTTCGAGGTATTAAGAAATTTATTAATACACGGTTTGGCTTGAGTATAGCTTGCCTCTGGCACTTCAGTTGGAGCTTCCCTTACGTAAACATAAGTTTACTACTTCTAACGTAAACTAACCTAACTTTACCTAACCTGAAGTCAGTGATGTATAAACGAAGAACTGATTCTGAATCACTTCAAACCAACTTGGTCAATTTGAAACGTTCAAATCACTTCCAGGAGCAAGCTACCCTCAGTTCCACGGTTTATTTTCAGCATCCTTTTTATTTATCTTTCAATTTATTAATCAACTTTCGAGTTAGCCAGTTTCGAGCCTTAACTTTAAAAAAAAAAAAAATTAAATTGCATTCCTTGTACCAAACCATAAAAGGAAGCTTCACACAGTTTGCATATGATTAACTGGTTTTATGTCACATGTGATAATTGTACGAGCTCCATGCAAAATATTGATTTTATTTTGAAAAGTATTTAGAAATTCCAGACCAATAAAATTTCTGAAATAAGTTATGTAGGAATCTGGCAATCGTATTTTCTTGTTGAATTTGTGCTAGTAAGTTCCAACATATGAATATACTGAAGCTATAGGAGTTGGACAGGTTAACTGGAACACCTGTGAAAAATACATTTATCTGGTTCATTAAGGAGTGGGGTGGCACTCATGACGTGCAAAGTTACAGCAATACACCTTGGACGGTGCAAGGTTGTATTTGGAGCCATACTTTTTGCAGAACATCCTGAATGCAGTCCGTCAGTCATGAAACGGGTTCTCACACGAGACATCAGAATACCCTAAAGTGCCTCAATAGCATTGAGGTTCGGTAATTTTTCAGGCCTGGGAGATATATTATTTTACTATCGTGATTTGTAAACTATGATTTAATACGCTGAACTGTGTGCACAGATGCATTATCGTCTTGGAACACAGCCTCAACAAGATAGAAAACAAAGTTTCGATCATTTGGATTCAATTGGTTCTGCAGAACATCTTGATATTCCACTGCAGTAGCACGTTTCGGTAGGACAAGGGGTGGAATACCAGAAAATTTGCACCCCAAATAATGTTTCATAGTAGGCAGTAAACAGTCAGGTGTATATGCCTCCAATGATGTTCGCCACACACAAATACCGGAAACAATGTATATATCAACTTATCAGAGAAGATGACTCACCCCTGTGTTCCAGGCGGTAACGTCGCGAACTTCCGATCGGCAGTTGGCAGGCACCCGGGCTCGAACCCCGCGGCCTATTATCCTGACTGAGGTTTTCCAGGCATTTCCTCAGTTTAACCAGATGGATGCCGGGATGGCATTAGTGACGACCCCTCTGCCTTCCTCATACTCTACCCTCCTCCCCGCCTTAAGAGAAGATGGCACTTACATTTCTTCGTCGTCCAATATATGTGATCTGTAAACGCGTCGAGAAGCATTTTTGGCTTCGGCCAAAGGCTTGTGTATGGCCGCTTTACCATGAATGTTCATATTATGCAATTCATGAGGAAAAGTTTTCACTGACACTGGGTTGGCAAGATTGGAATTAAGGTTTGTTGTATTTTGGCCGCAAATGACTTATGAGTTTGGATCAGAATATGTTTAAGTATCCTCCTGTCTCTTGTCTGTGGCACAGTGTATCCGGTAGCCATCCTGCAGTTCTATGAGTTGTACTACAAGAGTGTCACCTTGCGACAATCTCACGATTCACGTGTGTGAGCAGCGGCTAACGTATCAGGAAAGATGGAAGTAGGCAGAGATTTGTTCCAGGTCCAACGCCTGAATCATGCGTCCATTATATCTCCCACTGAATTTAAATTCGCAGTATTCCTTCCATTTCTTATCTAGTCTTATTTTTTTCCACGTGAGAATAGGAGAGGAAGTACCGAAACGTCGTTGAGTAACACAACTTGTGCAAGGATGGGAATTAGGACATGAAAAACAAAAATTGAAAAGGACAGGAAAGTTGAATAAAGAGTGATGAAAAGGCTAAAAAGGACATAGGAAGAACATCGAAAATATTAATATAAACATGTAATAATAATTATTATGATCTTTATTATCATCGCCTGTCTGAATAAAAAAATAACTCTATTCACCTTTCACTTGTAGAACTTATTACTGTGAATCTTAATCAAGTTTCATTCACAACTACGCTTGATACAAACCTGATTTGAGGAAATTAAAAGTTTACGGCTATTTCAACAAATTACAAATTGTACACTTTCTGTAATTTAATTGTTCATATACCTTCATAAATAAAATGTATTGCGGGGGCATTTTAGTGGATTTCCGTTCCTATGCAATCATCCATACCCTAACTAGGATTCAAACCCACAACCTTGGAGACATATCCCTGGTAACAATAGGGTCTTGAGTGCAATTCAGTTTAGTTCTTACGTGAACTAGTGAAACCTAGGAAGCAAATTTGTTAAGAAATATCCTGCAGGAAAGGAAAGTTAAATAAAAGAAAAATAAAGTTAGAAATATAAATACTTTTCTTGAATTACAAAAGGTAACATACAATTCAAACGTGCAACACATTCTTTCTTTCTTTTCTCTCCTGGTGAAAATACAGCAATATATTTAAACACAAAACGTATATACAAGAAAAATGTTTTGTTCTTAAAACGTAATGGAATTAGTAAGCATTCATTTCCTTTCCACGTTTAAATTTAAAGCTGCTTATTAGCAGCTTTTACATAAATAGAACCTTACTACCCACATTAACCCATTTCCTTAGGCAGCTGATACTATGTACAGATTTGGAAGCGTCTTTTTAAATAGAAAAGAACTTACTAATTCTTAGTGCAAGGATTATTCTGATGATTATTTTTTTAAAAATCGGTTTTGCATCCTTGATTTACTCTAACTACCATGTTCGATTTGTTTGCTTACGAAATGTCGTGACTGATAGTACAGGATAAACTGTAGTTTTTAATTATTAAAGAGAAAGGCAATTTGTTATACACATTATTATATTTTAACATTACCTACGGCTAATTTCAACATTATTTGCATATTTTTATTTCTAATTATGCCACTCTAATGTTGCGGTGTGGCTCATCAGTAAAAAAATATAGCACCACGTCGATAAACATACTTTATTAGATTTGTAACAATATAATAAATATTCAGAACGTCTTGCGATCAACGTGCATACAACCTTTTGTACTATATTATCTATGTTTTTACGTTGTTTTTTTTTTCTTGTACTTGCTGGATTATTTCCATTCTATCAGTTAATAAGTATTGCTAAGCTTTTGTCTTATATTGATACATTTATCATCATTTGATTTAAGTCCGTCCATATTTCTTCATTAAAATATTCAATTGATTTCACGTGTGTTAAAAGAAAAAGGTTGCTTCTATTGTCAAGATGATTTTGTTAGTAAGAATATGTTCTATGTCCTATGAATTTATTATTTCTAAAGATTTCCTCAAGTGAAAGGCAGTGTGTATGTTGTCTTAAGTGAAAGGCAGTGTTATCATGTTTAAACAGCCATACCGGAACACGAACGCAACTATATCCTAATGCAAACATCCCGTGTCACTACCTAGAACTTCCAAACAATTTTAAAAATTGCTACTTGGATACTTTAATAAAAACTGTAGTCACAATATTTCCAATCAACCTTTATCAGGAGTGTTACGAGACAGTGTTTTAATTTACCTTTGTCTTTTAATACCTGATAATGATGGATTGGATCAAATGAAATCTTGTGATATATTTATCAAGGGTCCAGGTAGATTTTTTTAAATTATTCGGAAAGTAACCGCAATTTTTGCGTTGAATTGCTGTAACAAATGATATGTTTTTCCCTGAGACGCATTGACTAAAAAAACACCAATTTCTGCATCGGAATAACTGTAGTCCTCGAGATTTTGTGTCTAGCTTAATGAGTTTCATATGCAGCGTCGAGGTACGAGCGGAGGAGAGGCAAATAATATGCCTAGAAAATGAGACAAATATCTGAGCGCTTATAGTCGTGAAGGAAGTTATTTAGTGGTATCTCTTAACCTTTTCATGATGCGGCGAAATTCTTCTATCGATTCTCGTTAATTTTGTAGGAGATATTTATACTTCGCTAACACTAAGGAAAGATGAGTTTATTTACGTCATCACTTCCTAGCGCACGAATCCAAACTAAAATTTATGAACGTTTATTTCGTTTACAGAACTTGAAGTCTGCATCCCTTTTGATTATTAACATTGTAACTGTGTTCAAAAGGAAGAAAAACCTTATTAGGATGAACAAGCGGTCATCGGTTTTGAAACAAGGACCTAACCAATCTATTTTCCTGTACGACAGACAAATTGAAAAGTACAGATTTTTAAACCAGCTTCACTTTTGTACATGAATAATGGAAATTTCAAGTGATTTTGGTTGTTATAATCCAAATATTTATACTATCGATTAAAAAAAAAGCGAAAGAGATCTTAATTTACCAGAATTCGGGCCTATTATCCGGACGAATAGTTTCTGCATAGACTCATAACATCAATTAAATCTATCAACATTGACAAATTTGCACTGGTAATCCTATTTTGCTGTTCCAGTGTCGAACGATTCACAGAGGCATTATTAAATCGTCGTTAATTACAGCTTTTAACAGTTACTTTCGTACGTTTTATTTCATTTAAGTGTTCAAATTTTTATAGCCTCACCGTTTTGTTGTTTTATGAAAAATTCTCACATGAACTGTTGACAAACTATGTATCTAAGGATGTTCGTGTGGAATGAGATTAAAAGTAATAAGACATATAAATGATATTAATGATAGGACGAAGTGAGTGAGACTATACGTATCAATATTTATGCAATGAGTCGAAGCGCACATTTACAGATAATGGTTAGATGAATAGAACGTAGTAAGAAGAGTTTTGTTAAAAAAATACACAGAAAAATACACAGAAAAACTAGTCGCTGCCGTAAACGGGGTTAGAACAAGGATCTCCAAGTAACCGACAGGTATTCGAATTATTAAATTAGCAAAGCTCCTGGTTCGAGTCCCGGTCATGACGGCGATCTAATTGTCCTCGTATTATTCAACAGTTACCATGTCTCGGCTTCTGTGTGAAGGAAATTACAAGTATTATATTTTGTGCTATTATGAAGAAGACGAGACTAGCATGTAGAAAATAACTTATAGTGTAGAAGAAAAGATGTATAGATTCTAAGGCACATGAAAGACCTGTTCAAAGATTATTTGAATACGAAAAGAAGACAGGGTAGAGTAGAAAGAGAGAGAGAGAAAAAATATAGTAACAGGTTAGATGGAAGGATCTACAGAAATGCTTTTATCATTAATAAAAGACGCCAAATGAAGAAAATATTAATATGAACGACAAGAAAATTAAGTATACTAAAATTAAGTCTTTGAAAGCAGATCAATTGGGTGGTAGGAAGGATCTGATGTTTTAAATTTATGGGTCAATGCAAATCAATTGACTAAAAGTTACGTGAATACCAGTGAAACTTAAAAAAAAAAAAGATTCAAGGGATAATGACGAAATTTTTAGTAGTATTTACGGTACTATGATATATAAAAAATGTATCAAACATAATAATGTATATAAAGAAGCAGCAATTCAAAAGCTCAGATATTCCAATAATACATAACTAATGCAGACTATGGATAATAAAATGCAATTCGGGACTTATATAATATTCTTTTTTCTTATTTTTTAATGAAAACTATAAAACTGTAGTGAACAGTGTAAGTATCAATGGAAGCTTTGACAAGGATAGTAATTAGCAGTCAGTTACTATTTAGAAACTAACTAAATTACTTAAAGAAAAATTTGCATGTAATAAGGCATTTTTTCTAAATGAAAAACATTGAATAGCATATAATTATTATAAACCTACTAAAGATAGAGGCCCAATTACATAGTCTGTATTGAAATTTCGGGAAAAAATCTTGTTTCCGGAAATCGAGCTGTTTCAATTTGGAATCCACATATTGCAAAGTTATGTTTCAAGCTATTTATTTAATAGGAAATGAATAAAAGAGCTAATAAACCTCTGACAATAATGATTTTGGTAAACTAACTCTTAAACGGGTACACTTGCATGGGTAAAGTATTGATATTGAATCTTTTGAAATAACTTTGTGGCATAAGAGATAGTATATGGAGAGACAGGAAAAATATTGACAGGTTGCTTGGAGCGTATAGTTCGTGGGCTATACTATATCATTATTTATTAAAACCCAAGGAAATAAACATGATTTTGTTTAAGTTTAAAGTGTAAAAAGTGTGAATCATGAAATCAACGTCATGTAACTGTAAGAAAGACTTTGACCTGTAAGAGTGATTTGCTAAACTACTAAACAGCACTACTACTAAACAGAACAATTAATAGTTTTTTTCTAGTAGAAAGTGAAATAACTGAGAAGAAGAATTGTTGTACATTCTTCTTGCATATATACAAGACAGAAGACACACACACCCTATTTCTACAGAGTTACTACCATTAATAAATTAGATCAGTACATGGGCCACTCGAAGATGGCCGATGCCTGAAATTCGAAAGAAGGATTTTTGATAAGAAAATAAAGATGTGCTTGACTGTGCAAGAGTAGTTGATGTATTTTCAATGAACTCATACTACATGTGAATAACTACGCACTAAATTGTATGAGTGAACAATTTGCTAATAATTCCAATTTTACCAAATCTTTCAAACGATGGTATAAAAATTAGTTGATATTTCCGGGTGTTTTGAGCTTGTGTAAAATATTAGTTTTGCCAATTTTCTTAAAACTATTTGGGATATGATGAGATGATCATTATTATTTTGAACCTAAGTAATACAGATGAAAGAAACTTGGACAATAAATTATTTATCCCTTGATTGAAATCAGAGTTGTGGGATACTATAAATACATTGTGGAAGTTAATACTTTGCCGAGAATCATTGCTACTTCAATTCTGAAAAGTTTTGACTGCGAAAAACCAAAAAATCGAAAAAGTGAAACCGCATTAAGACCTGAACAGCGAAGGTCGATAAAATCAAATTATTATCTTTTATAAAGAAAGTAACAAAAATATAAAAAAAATAATCTTTGAGGGAGATAAATCTTAAATATTATCCCCATTTTATTTGTGATTTTACCTTTTAATTCTTAGAAACGGTGTTGAAGCTCCGAATTTCTTATCAGATGAAGAAAAGATGTTTTCTTCTTGATATTGAAGTAAGTAGCCTATTTTTTGTTTCTTTGTATATATAGATATGAGCGTGATTTATTTTATAAGATAAGATAAAATTAATTGTATGGGCGGTAACAGCACTATGGCTTACGCCCGTCCCAAATTTATTTTATACTTCCTAAGGATACTAGAATGTAACGATCGTAATGAAAGGTCTTTAACAATGAAAACATGTCATTGAATGTAACTGCCTTTGAAATATCTATTTTGTGCAACAAATGCTTGCAAAAATACATATTATTCTTTTCTTGAAGAATGCAGAAATCTACATGAATTTAGTGCAATACATGCAGAAAAATAAACCTGCCGATAGTAAATTAACTGAAGAATATTATTACGAAAGGTATAATTGAAGAAATGAATTAATATAATCAATTTAGCCTCATTAAGTGAGGTTTGAGGTTCGTTTAACACTCATTTGACAGGTTGGAGATTGAAATGAAATGGTGAATTTGAACTGGCTCGTAGGTTTGAAAATTGAGATCAGAATCATTTGGAAATTTGAAAGAGGATTTAAGGTTAGGAATAAGTGAAACCGTTTGAAGTGAGTCTGGAGTTGGTACGAGATAAGACGTTTCACAGTGACGTTAGGTTAGGCCAGTGCTGGAACTCGAATTTAATTAGTGAAAATGAGTTTAAATTTCGTATAGTATAAACTGAAAGAAATACTCGAAGAATGAACACTTACGAATGAAATATATCTGTAGTACATTTTTTTAATTTTAGTAATTACATCATCAAAATTGTGATATTAGAAACTGATTAGAGAAGATGTTTGACTCTTAAAGATAAATACTATGTTCGGTAAACAACTTCGACTTCAGTTCATGAGCCTTTAAGATGGAGGTATGAAGTATTTTTAAACTTAATATTAAATTGATTTACGCAAGACGCTAAAATCTTAGTATCCATAATGTGCATCTTACTCATTTGTCCCGCTTTGTAGACCTTTGCTAAAACGATCTATCTTTGTAACTTACGATAACGTTTCAGAAATTGTTACTATGTTGGAACATTTTAAGTATTTTAAAGTTAATATGTTTTGATTATTAATGTATCCTTTTCGCATTCGAAAATCAACGAACTGGCGCTAGAAAACACAAGTTGATGTGAATCGAATATAATTCAACTTAAAAGTTTCTGTTGAATCAAATTAAGTGGGTTTAAACCAAGACAATGAAAGATGCATGATATTCTAAGTTTATAACTGAATTTAATGTAAATTACATATAATGTAATAACAAAAATGACATAAATATCTTTCAAATGACACATAACTTATAAGCTACCAGTTACTAGCTGGAATGTATTCGAACTACTTCCGTAGTGTCGTAGTGTTTGATCTAGTATGTTTCTTGATAGGTGTAAAGTCACTGCTACAACATTACAAAATATAAACAAATAACATGTTTTTTCTTAATATTTGTTATAAATTACACATTTAATAAAATTCACCTCCACATTATGACACAAATTTCATATACTGTACATTTCGTGTAGAATTTTATAGAGAAAAAAATAGAGAACTTTAAACGTTACATTGTTGTAACTTTGTACAAGTACTAAAAGGTACCCACCACGAATATATTTGTACATTCCTGAGTCCATTGTAAATTTTGTAGTTGTTTTCATGAGTAATATTTTTTACATCTCTCTTTCTTGTACTCAATCTATCATAATGAACTTGCAGATTAAGTAAGCTGCCAGAAATTATTCTTTTGTTGTTTCAAATGTTATATCAAACATTAAGGAAGGATTAAATTTTGAATATTGTTTGCTATATTTTTTTAAAAAAATCTTGTTTCTTTTACTGTAGCAGTTTGTCTTGTAGTTACATTAGTGGAGGTATTTTCAATCTTTGGTCCTGTATGGAGTAAATAATGAATACTAAGCTTATAAATTTTTAATTAAAATTAACCTCAAAGTATTTAAAATATAACCAATAAATACCAAGAGTATCGTTGATGAATAGTTCAACTGGGTTTCAATATCTATTATGAAGTAAAAATAACATACATTGTAGAAGTGAAAAGTCTTCGGGCTAGACTTTAGATACTCCCCCAAACTGTTCAATCAAAAACAATTTGTAAGGTTAGGGTAAATAGTTCTAAGGTCAGCTAAATGTAAATTAGTTACTTAAATTCATCTTTAATTTTGGTTAATGATACATTAGGTTAAGGTTAGGTCAGATGAAATAAGGTCATTACGATATCCGGGGCAGCATCTAAAGTTCATCTGGTCCCCAATAAAATGATTACAATTATGTTTACAAATATCATAATGTTTTTACACATGTATTTACATATGTATAATGAGTACTTTCGAAATTGTTGTAGCATAAATATTAATTTCTCAACATTAAAAGATACTTAACAACCTGAGTCTGGTATTCATTAATATTTTGAGATTCTGTGTGGCGTTCAGAAACAGAAATGATAATTTGCAAATTTCATAAAACTATTGAAAGTTAGTCAAATTTGGCGGTTTGTTAAAAAATATTGGCATATAAAATGTTTTCAATTATCAAATATATTAATTAATTAGTTATTACATCGGTTCTGTCGCTGTAATAACCGAATTTATGGCTGTATACTTGGATTTAGATATCTTTTAACAATTCAGTTAAATTAAAATCCATAAAGCATGTTCATTTCTGAATGCATATGTATTTAATACACATATTTATCTGTAATCATGTAATTTCCCCTTTAAACTTTAAGCATAATCATATGAAAAGTGTCGTTTCTGTTAGTAGCCTGAATAATTTAAGAAGTTTATAATAGCGAACGTTTATTAAAATGTATTATAAAGTCAATTGTTGCACATCACAGAATTTATTCATCGCATTAGAGGTAATATTTTTATTATCATATCGGTCAGCGTAACATGTTTAAATTTGTAATAACATCTGTATTAGAGGGCTTTAAACTTAATAGTTTGCACACCTATGCCTGTAATGGGCAGGTATAGTACTAGATCAAAACTTAGGTGAGACCAGTCCCACCTAAAACAAGCTATTTTGTTATAATATGAATACAAATTATCAAGATGATCGAAATAGAAATTTAAAGAATTTGTTTTTTACACAAGAACTATTTTATGTTCAGTTAAACAAACTGACAATTCTTGTAGCTTGTGAGCCCTTAAATGTTATAATGAATGAAATTTGTAGACAATATTGTTACCGTCCTGTAGTTGTTCTTACGCAGTAACATTGAATTTCGAAGTAAAACATCAACAAAATATTCATAGATAAAGAAATATCTATGTTCTTTTCATGAAACATTTGTGATATTATCGTATTATTCGTGCAGCACATGAGAACATGTTTTAAAGAACTAACAAGGTTTCATATAAATGGATTTCTGTAATTCTCTGTATTACACAAACACAAATACTACCTTTTGGTTAAATTAAATATTCAGCTAGTACTTGCTGTGAGAATTTGAGGTTTATATTGTTTTCAAATCGTCATGTCCTTATTCATTTACGATGTAAACTTCATCGTATGTTTTGGGTAGTGTTACTGAATGAAACTTGAATGAATGAATGTTACTTGCTTAGGTCAAAGGTTACTTCCGCTATCTCAACTCCACAAAATTTAGCCTCTTTTAATTTACAGAAGGTTTCTCGTTAAAACTAGAAAATTTAGTGGTTTGGTTTAGTGTGTGTTTTCTAATATTTTGAAACAAGGTAGAAGAAATGAATCTCTTTCGGTATACGTGTAAGTTCTCTTTTAAAATACGTGATATATTTTTTTTTCATCGGCAAATCTTCACTTATACATTGGATATCAAATTAACGGTTAAGATTATTTTAATAATTTTACAAATGTTTATATTGGTTGAAGAGTTTTTTTCCATTAATAAAATATAATGTAAAGTTGGTGCCAAGTCATCGATTTTATCTATGTAGATATTGAAATCTACTACAGAAATATGTCTTTTCCTGTAAAGTTTTACGGAAAAAATTGTATTGTTCTTGATAGTGACTTTCTCTTACAATCTTCCGATTCTGTAAACATTGTTTCCGTGATTGTATATTCAACCTCACTGATAGATTTAAAACTTAAAAGTCACTCAAGTATAAATTGAAATAAATGTTCATTATTCTAAAGCGTACTTATAGCAAATGTATTTCATTCTTTCAAGAGATGTAATTAGTAGTAAAATTTGATATTATAACAAAATTAACATGTTAATAAATATAATACGATAATTTTGATTATCAATGATTTTACACTTCAGTTATATTTTCACGTTATACTTAGCAGAATGGAGATGGTTATTGTTTCAGAATGTATAGCAAAACAGTATTACCTATAGTTTAAGGTAGGCAGTGTTTAGATGAGGAAATAAACAGTATAAAGATCCAACAAACCACCAACTTATTACACACTTTTTCACTTTTAATTTTTCACAGTGCATAAGGATTTCCAGCACGCCTTAGTTCGTCTCCAATTCTCTTGGATGCAGACTTAATTCTTTCTCTTTCTTCACGTTGCTTGCACATGATCTCGAGACTTTTTCTCGCTGCCAGGTTATATCGTTGACTAAGTGATGTGTCAGTAACTCGTAAGCGAGGGATATGTCCAGTGTATCCAGCGATTGGTGGAAATTCTGGAGATACTTTCCTTTCTGGAAGAACAAAAGAATAACAGGTGATGAGTACATTGTTAAGTTACAACAGGATTAGAATATTAAAGATACTTTCTATGACAAGAATAAAAGCTTTGACTAAGTGTTTATTTACTTATTCGCTTTGACACTTAGTCTCACCTACTTTAATATGTCATCAATTTGGTTGATTCGCTTCGATCCTTTAGTCTCAGTCGCTTTAACATATCGTAGTTTTACGTCATTCATGACTCTATTTTTGACCGTAGAAATACAAGTAGGAGAGAAAGAAGATTAATTGTTAAAGTGTTGGAGTTTAAATTTATTTATATTTTTCGTTTGCCCCTTTGTCATCATCAAGGAACAAACTATCAGAAATCAGCCTTAAAGGGCAGCTGGTAAAGATAATCAATAAATAGAAATAAAGAAATCCATATTTTTAAAGTTAACCTATGAAATTGAATCGGTTATTATTAAAATGAAGGTAAGTACAATTAAAAGTATGTGCACATATCCCCTTTTAACATTGCCCGGTTTAATTTTTTGTGCTATTAGAATATATTTCCCTACAATTTGGACAGGATTTGCACACTTGATGTGTTTTAGGTTGAATCATGTTGCTACAACCATAGGCATGCACACAGGTGGTGATAGTGGTACCATGGCACCTTCAACTAAAGTAAAGTAATATTATTTTCTTGGAGAGAAATAGCCATTGTAACAAAGTTAAAGCCCTGAGATTGGACATTTAATTATGTGAAAACCGGAATTTATGTTGCATGGAATAAATAATGTATAACAGACATACTACAGCAGATTTGAATGCTGTTATAAATGTTTGGGTTGGATGTATAATTTGCTGCACGCCGGTTGCATTTAATTGCATTAGATGTAGAACACAAGAAGAGATAGAGGAATTTAAGGCATTAATTCCTGGTGGTCGATATCTTTTGTGAAGTGAAAATATACACAAGACATATTTGTTTTAATACGTTAGCGATTAAAATTCAGATGAACAAAATAGAACATCTTTATGTTATGCTTAAGCTAATGGACCTCTCCCTTCCCCCAAAATAGTTTGACAAAGTTGGAGGAGGTACAGAGTTAGGTGTCTGGGTACAAAATAACACTTTCGGATCTGTAGCACTCCACATAAAGAATATAAAATGCTTTATACTGGCTAGTATATTTTTTCTGTGTCATCTTTACTGTAAACATAATATTTAGATGGCATCCCCAAATATTTAGGGTTAAGCACGCTTATGATAATCTCGATATTTTTTTCAAGTTCTCTGACGAGGTAGTCGGTAGGTTTGGAAAGAAAATAAGGCAACAATACGACAGTGCGAATAAATTATAGGTATTCGATATAACACTAACAATAAAGACTTATATCAATCATATTGTTAACAGCAAACCGTGGAGACGATTAGTTAAAATAACATTATCCACTTTAATCATTATTTGGTGATAAGTGAAGTTGGTTTCTAATACGCGTACGGTATTGACTTTGACGTCTCACGCCCGCAATTGTTCAAGGTTATTCAATCTAGGATAGGGACTTTGAAGGGTCCTAGTGAATGCACAATGAGTATAAGCTCTTGCCGGCGATAGATAGGCAATAAAGGCCTATCCGGAGCCCTCAAGCGTTGTTGGAACGCACCGACCTATTTGATCAGACTTGTGTTAAACGTACACCATGCTTGATGGAGGGGGTCGTTGATTCGTTCTGAGCCCTAAATTCTAGTGTCAATCAAATAAGATTAGAGAGAGAGAGAGAGAGAGAGATTCACGAACACCAGCCGCGGACACACAGTCATCAAATGCTGTGTGAGTCAGTTGGTTCTCCGGCGTAAGATCGTAAGGTACAAACGATCTTGCGTCCCTCTACCAACTTTAAAACAACTAGAGGCCCTCGTAGATGGTGGAGACCTTGAAGTGGTTGTGAGGCTTTCAACTAACATCCACCTGTACCACAAATACGAGAAAAAAAACAAAAAAAAAAAAAAAAAAACAGTCAAGTTGCTGAAAACTAGGATCGAAATATCATTCGGACCTGAAGATTCTCAAGATCACTAGCAAGAAAATGAAAGAGCTGTTGCTTTATCAATATTAAAGTGCCAAAAATCTGATAATTACATTTTGGATTTTAAAATGTTGGAAGTGCCAAATCTAACAAGGTTGGAAAATTCTACAAGTGTCTAGACCATTGCAAATAGTACAAAATCGCGACGGAAGATGCTGTAGTAATGAATGTACCAGACGGAGTGACCTGGAGAGCTAATAAGTGCCACAGCTAATAAGAGCAGAGGTAGCCATAACGTTATCTGCTAGTTATCTACTATTGCGTGTATAAACCATTATAACACAGTAAAAACCCTTTATACTCGGAGATAGAACATCCTGCAGCTGACATTAATTGTAGAATACAGAGAATGTATGTTTTATGAAATAAATAATTTATAATAGGTCTACTATGACAGATTTAGAAGTTGCTATAAATTTTGGTGTTGAGTGGACAGCTTGCGGCACGGCATTTGCGTTGTTGTGTAGTGTAAATCTTAAATCCACTTGTTACGTAAGGAAGACATGGTAACAATGTTACGTTAACGGCTACCTTTTATCATACAAAAATATCGCTTGAGAATGTAATGCGGTCGCTAAAAATCAAACAAGGAACAAGAAGAAAGTGTTTTACCAAACACTGATACTAGTAAGATATTACGAGCTTGCAGGCACATATCCAGAATTTGATTTTGGGTGGGGTCCATGGGCTTCCGGAGGACGTTGGGAGGGCTTCCGGAGAACAGATAATTACGCATAAAGCTATACTATTTTTGCCTGTATCTCCGAATTTGGGGACGGGGGTTCGGACCCTCCCCTAAATACGTCCGTGCGAGTTTGAATAACTCGGAATAGGAATTCACTAGGGTAGAAAATGTAAAAATAAC
The DNA here is from genome assembly GCA_022664845.1 of Lepisma saccharinum. NCBI lineage: Eukaryota > Metazoa > Arthropoda > Insecta > Zygentoma > Lepismatidae > Lepisma > Lepisma saccharinum. Next base: position 101,591 of record JAGDQP010000342.1, read on the forward strand.
AAAGTGATCCCACACCACTCATGTTACGGTACGTTTTCTTTCCTTGTTATTCAGTCTTTAACATTTTACGTACTTGACGGTTTTCATTTTTACGTCATCCATTATTCAGTTTCTCCCAAAAGGGACTTCCTGACCCGAGTTGTTTGCAAACGATATAAATATCCGGTAAGGTCGTTGGAAATTTGCAAAATTTTGCGACATCCGCCACTGAAGCAACCACAATAGCGTATCTTCATGTACAAAAGTTTGCTGAAAAGTAGGATCGAAATATCATTACCTGAAGATTCATAAAATCATTTACAAGAAAATAAAAGATCTGTTGCTTAATCAATAATAATTCCTGTAATGCTTGTTTAGAGGGGCAACAACAAGAGTATGGAATGGTTAAACAATAGATTTCGGTGTGTTTTAAGTTTTTTCGCAGGATTTGCGGTTATTGCTGTAATACATTGCTCCTGTGAAAGTTGAAACCCTTGCTTTAGATTTACTTATGCTTACGGTGTTCATATTTTCTCAATAAAGATTCGTGACTGGTCTCATCGGGATCTAATTGTCCCTCACACTTCTTTATTTGCGTATGTTTGAGAGTCAACCTAATAAAAAACTTTTGTTCGGTCCATAAATGGAGATTATTTAAAATATATTTATCAAAAAATCTTCAAGTTACAATAAATCAACGGTTTTCCGCACATTTTTGTTAAACACTAAAAACAATTCAATGTAAAATTTACTCAGAATGTCCCTATCTAATTAAATTATTTATCAATTTTTTATGAAATTCTGGACTTAAACGCAGTCCTAAAATTCGAGATGTATGGACGTACTTTGCTTTCCTTTATCGAACAAAGTCTATCATTAGATGTAGAACACATTGAAGTGATAGACGAATTTAAGGCTTTATTGAATTCCTGGTGATCGACTTCTTCTATGATGTGAAAACATGAACAGATGGTTGATTCAGTTAACGTACCTTGTATATGCTGAAATCTTCCGCCACCAGCGATGGTTTTCAATGTACTTTTCTCCTTTTGGTCTGTATGTGCGAGGTTTGTTGGTGTCATCCAGGTAGATGAGGCCTTCATGTAGAGTAACTTCCCACTGCTACTTGTCTCCTGCATGGTAGCGCTCGTACAACTTTCTGGTGTTGGTGATTCCTTCAAGGCGTGTCCACGTGCTTTATGTCGGAGTTCGAACGACAAAATGTCATGAGTTATGCACCATACTGTGCACCTGCGTGGCTGCCAAGGCTGTGCTTCGTTTGTGAATTTTCTTTCATCACACCTGCCCTTACACGTTGCATAATCTCGGTTGTCCGGGATGACTGTACCCGCTGTCTCCATATTATTTTCGGACTAAGCTCTTCCGGAGGGAACCCATCCTTGTGCTGTTGAATAATGCGCCACACACACAACTTGCTAAAGTCAATCCTTTCTTTGCTCTTACACCGCTGCACTATTCTTGAGAGATGTTATTATTCTTCGGAAAGTGCAACTATGTACCCCTGCCATATATTCGGAACTTTCGATGCCATACCGGGGAATGTAGAAACGTCACACTCTACCCACAGCAACCCCACACTGTTACTGTCACATCATTCCTATAACGGTGGTGCTGTGTACTCCTGGGGCGAAGTAAGACTAAGGTGAAATCGTCCCATCTTAACTGAATCAACCTTCTGTATTAGACATAGAGCTTAAAATGAACAAACTATAACGTTTTGGACAATAATGTGTTCGTTTTCAATTATTTTACATAAAAGAAGTACGGAAAAGAAAGAGTAAAGAGAGACTATGTACAGAAAGTCAACACTTTAGTTTCTTCAGTTGAAATTAAAGTATTGTTTTCTGTATACAGTTTTTCCTTCCTTCCTCCCTTTCTTTCTTTCTTTATGTGTGTATGTACTGTCCGAAACGTTAGATGTGTAAGCAGTGTAATATATTTTTACAAAACAGAAGAATTCGATGTTCAACGCGTAAATAATATTCTGACCATGTTTCAACTGATGCAAAAACAATAGAAAGGTGTCCAAATTTTTGTGAGTTCAAAATGGGAATGAAACTTTTTGTTCTAAAATGACTAATGTGAAAAAAATAAGAAGTAAGAGAAGGATGGAGAGGGTAAAAGGCGTAAGATAGCTGGAAACTATTTGAAGTCTCTTCCAGTTTCTTAAATTTGGAAATGGATTAGAACGTAGAATATGACAAAACTGAAATAGAGTCTAGTTGTTACGATCGCTGATTACTGGTAAGTGTTAGTTGCTTGTATTGTTATTCCAGAATATTAGACAGTTAACATCATACGATGAAATCATGTTACAATGACTCCATTTGTACGCAATTCAGATTTGTGGACAAAGAGTATGTGTATAAGGCAACTTTTTTCAGGTTCTTCTGAAATTGGAATTAACTTTCCATTGTAATATTTCCATCCCCATTGAGTGGAATCTAGTTTCATCCCTTCCACTGTTGAACTTGTAAGAAAATTCTTAATGAATGTTGTCTTGCTGCGCCTGAAGTAGGTGGAAGAGTAGCTAGGTTGAAATTTCCAGTAACACTCTGTTCCGCTACAGTCTTCAAGTACAGCTCGTACCACAACTGGTTCAGGTTATCAGTAACTTTTCCACCGTATACTAACTAACTAACTAACTAACTCTATGGCTTATGGAACTCGCAAGTTCATCGCCGCAGTAACAAACGTTCGCCATTGGATTCTATCCTGGGCAGTATCAAGCCAGTTTTCATCACAAACACCTACTTCTCGAAGATCTCTTCTAATATTGTCCTCCCAACGACGTCTCGGTCTTCCCAATGGCCTCTTTCCATCGGGCCTTCCAACCAGGATTGAATATAATCTTCGTTTTTCCCCCATCCGAGCTACATGCCCTGCCCACCTTAGTCGTCTCGATTTCATTATTTTTACAACATCTGGTGAATCGTACAGTCCGTGGAGTTCTTCATTATGCAGTCTCCTCCACTCTCCAGTCATCTCGTCCCGTTTTGGCCCATATATCTTTCTCAAAACCTTATTTTCAAATACACGTAATTTATGTTCATCTGCTAGGGTCGTACTCCAACTTTCGCAACCGTAGAGAATTACCGGCAGAATAACCGTTCTGTATATTTTTAATTTCAATTTCCTTGATATTAATCGCGATGCTAGAAGTTTTTGGACTGAGTAGAAACATGCGTTCCCCGATACTAAGCGACTTTTTATTTCTTCCGTGACCTCATTTTTGCTTGTTACGTATGCTCCCAAGTATTTAAATTTGTTTACTTTCTCTATGACCTCATCCCTAATTCTTATGTTTTTAATTCCTTCATTCCCTGTGCTTCGGCTTGTTACCATGTATTTTGTTTTATCTATGTTTACCTGTAGACCTATCTCATCGCACGCTTCTACTAAGACATCGGTGTTGCTTTGTAGTGCATCTATATCGTCCCCTATTAAATCTACATCATCCGCGTATACAAACAGTTGATTCAAACCATTCAATGACAGTCCCTTTTTGTCCCCTTTAATTTTTAAAATCGCATATTCTAACGCGAAGTTAAACAGTAGTGGTGACAAGGCATCGCCTTGTTTCAATCCGTTGCGAATCTTGAAACTATCTGACATATTATTACCTATCCGTACTCTGCTTATGGGGTCGCTGAGACACATCTTCACTAGTTGGACCAATTTTTTCGGTATTCCAAATCGTATCAGGATACTGTATAACTTTTCCCTTTTGATAGAATCATATGCTTTCTTAAAATCAATGAATAGCTGATGAACCGTCCCATTATATTCCCATTTCTTCTCCAAAATTTGTCTCAAAGCAAAAATCTGGTCCAACGTGGATCTATTTCTTCTAAATCCACATTGGTGATCTCCAATTATTTCATCTACGTATACATTTAGGCGTGTTAACAGAATATTACTTAATACCTTGTAACAAGTTGGAAGTAACGAGATTCCGCGGTAATTATTGCATTCCGACTTATCGCCTTTTTTGTAAATCGGAACAATTATTGATGTTTTCCATTCCTTTGGGAGCTCCTCCTTTCTCCATATAGCACTTATCAATTTATGTAATTCCTTGGTTAGTGCCGTTCCTCCTGTTTTAATTAATTCGGCTGGAATATTGTCTATTCCTGGTGATTTGAAATTTTTCAATTTCTTAACCGACATTTCGATCTCGATCTCGCTAGGTTCGGGAATCCACGGTTCTGCGGTATGGATTTCAAATTCCTGTGTTTGTTCCCCGCTGTGTACATTAAGAAGTTTGTCGAAATAACTTTTCCACACATCGACAATTTTAGTCGGATCCGCCTGAAGATCTCCACGTTCATTTCTAATCATTCCTAACCTCGGCTGGTAACCTTTTCTTAACGAGTTTACCCCTTTGTATAGATCTCGTATGTTATTTGTCTTCCCGTTTTCCTCAATCTCCTGAATCTTCTGCGTCAGATATTCTCGCTTTTTGTTTCTGAACCCTAGTGTGGCGTTTCGTTTCGCGTTACTGTAGTGGTTGGTATTTGCTTCGCTTTTATTACTTAGCCATCGTTGCCTTGCTTGTTTTCGTTCCTCATGAAGTTTAATGCATTCTTCATCAAACCAAGGTTTGTTTTTCTGTTGTTTCTTCTCACCTACGCGTTCCTTCGCTGCGCTCTTAATTGTTTCACGAATTGCCTCCCACATCTTACTTACATCAATTTCACTATTAATATCATCATTATTATTACTCGAGTCGGCTAGGATTTCGAACCTATTTGAGAGTTCGAGTTGGTAATCTGCTCTTATGCTCGGATTATTTAATAGTTTCACTTCGAATTTCAGTTGTTTTGATCCCTTGCTTTCTCTGTTCGCGATGCATAACTTTTCCCTTACTTTTGTGATCACTAATTGATGGTCGGTGTCACCTTCCGCTCCTCTGTACGACCTAACGTCCATTATGTTGGTGTGTCTTCGTCTGTCTACTAATACGTGATCGATCTGGTTGAGAGTTTTGCCGTCCGGAGATACCCACGTGTATTTGTGTATGTCTTTGTGTTCAAAGTACGTGCTCTTTACCAGTAAGTTTTTCGAAATCGCGAAAGTTATCAGTCTTTCTCCATTGTTGTTGGTCTTTTCGTGAAGACTGTATTTGCCTATAGTAGGTCTATATTTTTCTTCCCTCCCTACCTTTGCATTGAAATCACCCAACACAATTTTCGAATTATACTTCGGTAATCGGTCAAACAACCTTTCAAGCTCATCGTAGAATATATCTTTGTCGTTATCAGTAGCCACCTCGGTCGGAGCATAGACGTTTAATAAAACCGTGTTGCCCCATCGAGTACGTATCGTAACGTACGATAGTCTTTCGTTTACGAACTCTATATTCTGAACCGCCTGAAGGATACTATTCTTAATGAGGAACCCTGTTCCGAAATCGTGAGACTGTGTTCCCCCGTAGTAGAAAGTGTACTTGCCCTGTGGGATACTATCTTGACCCTCCCACCGAACTTCTTGTATCGCTAATATGTCTAGCTCGTACTTTTCGGTCTCGTGTACCGCCACCTGAAGAGCGCCCGTTTGGTATAATGTTCGTACGTTCCATGTTCCTATTCTAAGGTCTTTCTTAATCCTGTTCATAGAGCCCCCTGAAGCAGTCCCAGCCCGGAGATCCGAATGAGGGACTAGTTTACCTCCGGAATATTTTACCCCAGGAGAATCCATGAACCATATGTTACTATTTCTTGACATGTTTTAGCGGTGTAGAGTTGTCAGCTCTACGACCTCGCAGTAAAGGTAGACATTCAAGATGTCGCCCTCTGTCCATCTCTGAGCCTTGCCGATGTCATTCATCTTCAGCCTCAGAGTGGTAATGGTGATGCTGCTTCCCCTCACCATGATATTTTTGTTCGGGGTTATCGTCCCCTAGCCTTTGTAGATCCCTCTACTAACTGCAAGGCAGCAGTACTGGTTTTGGTCCGCCCCGGAATATTTCCGGTACCCACCATATCTGGTCGGCATTCCCCTATCCGCCACCTGGGGAGGCGCCTGGTGGAAGACCAGTAACTCCAACCCGTATACTACAAAAACAAACTTTTCTCCAGTCTCTGCAATATCATCTGGTGATGAGTGTTCTTCATTGAAAATAGTAACTTTCGTTTGTAGTTCTGAATCATTCATAAAATTATTAAAAACTTTGGCTTTCCCTCTTCCATACAGAGTTGAAGTAGTGTTACTTCCTGTAGCAGCATGAAGAAAGAGCAGGAGGTCCGTTATTGCATCCAAAGATTATCGAAGTGCTTTGCTACTGTATGCTTTCTGAGGACGTTTTTCTTTGCTAGAGACGAGCATGTAAATATCATGCTGAGAACGAGAAATGGAATATATGAACAAATAGTGAAGACATATGTTACATACGTTACAAGCTATAACGGTATGGATGTGACAGTTGTGTTAGATGGTTACAATAAGTATATTAAGGACAGTGAACACACTCGTCTTGGAACATCCTCCGAAATATTTGTAGAGGAGAATGCATATGTTGTGTCTTCTTGTGATGTGTTCCTTACAAATTCAAAGAACAGGACAAGACTTATAACAATACTTTCATGAAACCAACAGCTAGCAGAAGCAAATGCTGATACATTAATCGTGACGACTGTAATTGATAGTGCACATACCGAAAAGAGGTCGGTTATAGTATGAGAGGATACAGGCCTCTTAGTTTTACTAATTGCGTATGCTCGTTCTCACAGGATGTGACACTACTTCAGCTCTGTATGAAAGAGGGGAAAGCCAAAGTTGTGAATGATTCATAACTACGAACGAAAGTTGCTGTTTTCAGTGAAGAACACTCATCACCAGATGATATTGCAGAGACTGGAGAAAAGTTTGTTTTTGTAGTATACGGTGGAAAAGTTACTGATAACCTGAACCAGTTGCGATACGAGCTCTACTTGAAGACTGTAGTGAAACAGAGTGTTACTGGAAATTTCAACCTAGCTACTCTTCCACCTACTTCAGGCGCAGCAAGACAACATTCATTAAGAATTTTCTTACAAGTTCAACAGTGGAAGGGATGAATCTAGATCCCACTCAATGGGGATGGAAATATTACAATGGAAAGTTAATTCCAATTCCAACTGCAGAAGAACCTGCTCCACGAAATCTTCTTCGCCTATTATGTTCCAACTGTAGAAAAGGATGTGACAATAATAATTATGAATGCAGGAAAAGTGGACTTCAGTGCTCTAACATGTGCGGATTCTGTTCAGGATGCGGTTGCAGTAACCGTTTAACTCCAGTAGATGAAGTTAATATAGAAGATCCTTCCAGCCTATGTTGATTTTCATAATTCGCCAGATCATACTCATACTTCTTTACAAAAGTTACATATAATATTCCTTATTTAGCATTCTGTTGCATGTAGTAATAAACAAACATAATGTCCACAAAATATAATCAAGACTGCAAAGAAGATGAAGTGGAGATGGACCGGTCACATAGCTAGACGAACAGATGAAAAGTGGAAGACGAATGTACTACATTGGATTCCTAGAGAAAAGAAACGACCGAGGTGTCGTCCAAATGCAAGATGGGTAGATGAAATCAAGCGTTTTTCAGGAGCTACATGGATGAGGATAGCATCAGACCGTGACATGTGGAAAGAAACGGGGAAGACCTTAATCCAGCAGTGAATAGAAAATGGCTGAATATGACGATGATGATGATATGTTTGTGTAACCTATCCTACTTGTTCCGTTATTGTCAAGCAAAGAAGTCATATTTTCCGTTAAATTTTAAGTTATCAAGTTTTCAATTAAAAATGTTTGTTTATTTCGAGAAATGTTCCCTATTCATTGTAGTTTCCAATTTATTTGCCATTTGAAAACCACAAAACTACTATTTTTGGACAATAAAGTCCATATTTTAATATGGCAACGATAGGTAAGAAGGAAATAAGTATTATCTAGAAATTGACAGAAGAAGGAATTTTCGAGCTTACTACTTTAAGAATAAGTGAGTGTTACATCGGCCTCTTCACCTGGACGCCATATTGAATGGTAGGTTCACATGGTTCGACCACATTTAGGTTATCTGACTAAATATTTTTTATGCTCCAAGAACCTAAGCAAGCGTCACAAATCAATTTGAGGAGACATGTGATTGCACACGGAACCATTATAGCAGGCGCCTGAGAATGATGTCATCTTATCGAAAATTGCACACCCAGTGCCACATAAATTTGACTAGTTCTCTTACTTTTTAAGATAGACCAACATATGTAGCCTCATTTTAAAGCTAAGATTATGCTCTATCACGTTTATTTCGAGGAATATTTTCATATCTACGTTAGTTTCTGAGTTACAGGCCAATTAAACATTATTGTAAAATGAGAAGAACTAATTTTTTTTCATAATGATGGCCATTTTTCAATATGGCTGCAGCACATAGAAGCATGCAAACTTGCATTCCTTAAGGTATGCTATTTTCTTGAAACTCACAAAAGAACGAAGTTTCCAGGTTAATTCTGTGAGTTGATATTGTCAATAAAGCGTAAGTCGATGCGTCGCCATATTGAATCCAAGATGGTGGATTTTCCCAAAGTGGGAGAAGGTGAGAATTTTCAGGATATATTCAGGGAAGCATACTGAACATAACCCAAGTGGTTTTGTTTTGTTATTATTTTTGTCCAGGTTCGAGCCTAAATGCACTGGACTACTTGGGCTTCGGCTCAAACAGTAATAAAACACCTCCTATGGAAGTAGGTCTTAGTGCAGTGTTTTCTTTTCCCCCACAAGTTGTTTTATCCTTTTATAAGCTAAGTAGTGCTTCCTCCGACGCCTCTCTGGTAGGAAGACATGTAATCACTTTCTTTGCGTGTGTATACGATGGCACGTATATTTAGGGCAATCTCTCTCTTCACTTATCTTCAAAATCCTGCGTCTAACTTTGAGGAGAAAGAGTTTAAATAGAATATTTTGCAGGTGGGTATGACATCAGCTGGTAGTTGCGTCATAGGAATTCCTTTACCCCATTACACCACCTTTTCTCTCTTTTCTTTATTTACTCACAATTATGCTCCATTGAGAAAAGTTGGATAATAATGTTGTCTTCGAATTTGCAGTCTGCATGGGCGCGAATTTTCACCCGCCCTTTTTACGAGAAGAAAAGAAAATGTAACGTAAAAGAGAGAGAGAGAACCCCTGCAAAATAGGAATATACTACTCATGAGGAAAGCTACATTGAGTACGTTTCAGATCTAAGAGTCGTTTTCAGTTCCAGAATATTGAAGAAAATACACACACAGAAAATAAAGACACTGTATATTCGCTTACAGAAAAGAGTTATGTATTATTAGAAATTATTATTACCAATTCTTAAACCCCTCCACCTTTGAATGCTTACGTAATACTTGAACGATTCCTAATACCCGTGTTATTACATAATTTGGTAAATAGGATACGTAATTATTGGTAATATTCCATGTCTTGTATATGAGTAATTTTCTTGCTTCCGAATCACAATCAGAGCATTGCACTCATCTAGTTTTAATAGTCTCTGGGTTTCAATATTTTTAAATCTTTAGTTCATTATAATCTTAAATTTCTATCAGAATTTTATAGAATTAACTTTCGCATTCACATAAGTCCACTAACACATAAATTTTATTCAGATCAACTTTGTATTCTTTCATATTTCTTCGTGAACACTCCTTCACATGGTAATAATCTGCAGTGACAAAAACTTTCAACTGAATACCTACATACACAATTTAAATCTGTCTCTTTTCAACCCCTGCTATTACGTAATTCATCCCATATAAATTACTGTTTTTGATTTAAGAATAATGTACTGTTATCAGCTCTTTCCATCTCAGTGACCAAAACAAAATTATTGTAAATTAATCAAAAATTTTCTCATCTCTAGTATGTGACGACTAAAACCAGTAGCATAACTAGAATTTTGGAGCCCCCCCGCGACGACCTTTCTAGGACCCTTGTCCTACAGCCCTGAGTAGCATCTCCCACATGCTATTTCAGAAAATTATTGCCGCATTCAAAAAAAAAAAAAGAAAAAAGAAAAAAAAATGCAGAACGGAAATATCCTCCACACTAGGTGAAAATTGTCGTCCATGCATAAAAATTCCTTCCCTTTTACCAACTTTGAGAACTGTTTTAAAATCGAATTTCGATGCTACTTCTCTTGCCGTTAACTCATTTTCTAGCTATTTATATGCTGCCTGTAGAACCTTCTGGACACCTGTTTCCCCCGGAGGGTCTTGCGGCATTGTAGTTACGCCCCTGGCTACAACTTACAATGGAAAACATATTACTATACTACTTTAAAAAATCACAATACATAATGGCACACAACAACATCATAAGGTGTGCTTTTCAACTTCACACCACGTAAATACTAAATTGGTGCGTAAATTTGTGCCGCTGACTTTGATGCTGAAATAAGAAGAAAAGTCAATCTGAAATACAGGCAAATGACTCAACTATATATACTCCTCCATTGTTAATAGCATTCTTGCAACCTTTAGACAAGTCCTCGCTTGAAGACTGCCACAGGTTGAGCCACGAAGAAGTCATCTAGCGAAATTTCCATTGTAGCATTGTCTTAAAAAGACCCAACCTGTGCAGAGCGTTCGAGAGAGAACACAAAAGATGAAACTCTGTAGGGGCCAGATCCGAAGAGTAAGGCGGATGCGGAATCTCCTAGTTCAAGTCGTGAATCAGTGTTTAGGTCATGTTTGTCATATGTTCGTTCCCTAGAGCAGTAACACATGGTGTCGGCTGCGAGGACGTTTCATACGAATAGCTTCAGCTAGAGGTAGAATTGATCCCAATACAGTTTGAGTTCTCGGAAGCAGTTCGTGCTGAATAATGCCCTCCTTATACCACCACCATACACAGCACAATCTTGCGTACAGCGTACACCATACAGAAAGTAGTCAATTTCTGTCTTCTTAGTCACTAAGTACGTTTCTTTCTACAGTATTTGCATAGAAGCATCGCTTTTCATCGCCTTTGACGTTGCAGGAGTAGATGAGTTGTCGTCTCGCACAAGCATGACAATACTGGGAAAAGAAAGAGCATAGATTGCAACACGATGATGTTTTATGTCATCAGTAAGATTATGTGGCATACATACATACGAGCCCTTCCAGCTTTTCCGTACACTGCAGATACTAAACAATTGCAACCTGATCAAATCCAACTCACTGGTTAGTTCTTTTGTCGTTTGACGGGAATTCTCATGAATTAATGTGTACAGATGGTTTTCATCATGGTTCGATGAATGATCACTGTCATTGAAGTAAATGATTCCGTCTCTGGAACGGGAGAACTATTTATGAGCTCTAGCATTTTACCTGTTGACATCACAAATGTTTTCGGCAGCTGTAGAACGTTGATTGAAATCATCCAGACACAAGTGTCGGTAATATTCTTTCCTCTCAATTTGACACTCCCATTGTTGTGACAACAGAAAATGAGTTATTCATGAATCCAAGAACAACCCGTATGTGTAAAGGGAACATGACGCAAGGAAATGACATAATTTTAATTTACCAATACCAAAAATTCCACCTGATGAAAGGAAAAGGAGAAATGACATGGCACGAACGTATACCTCATCTCAGTAAGAATAAATAAATAAATGAAAAATAAAAATAATAAATAGGAATAGTTTTAGTCTTAAACATCCTTACTTCAAAATCCTGGATAAACTTGAAAGGTATTCGTGTATATAGCAATATTTTAGGAACAATCATCAAATACTTAAAAACAATCGTATTCAAAAATAAAAAAGTAATTACAATATGCGAAAAAACATGGCTTATATATATGAAATTGCAAACATCTTTGAAATAAGTTCAGAGAACTATTTGTGGAGAAGTCAGAACAATTAACACTATGCATATAGTTAATGTAAGACATCGAAAAGCACAAAGCGCTATACGCACAATAACCTAAAACTATTAAACAAATACTTTTAAGAAGTTATAAATGAGGAAAGTGTAACAGTATATTTACTATATTGATAATTTTCTTGGGGTTAAATTAATATACAAAAAGGAAGGAGGAGTTGGTAAATAAATTTAAGGTTGTGTATTGAATTTTAAAGACTAAATAAATTCGTGCGGTATGACAGGTGCTGTTTTCTAGCGTAGTTGTTTGATTTCCATTTCTGTTGTTTTGTAACCATTTCTTACGTTGGGATCGAGAGGTGCAAATCATGACTTGCCTACTGTCTGAGCGGATAAGTGTAAGTTCTCTCATTTATGATTATTTAGGACGACAGTTTAATATATATATATAAGGTAAATTATAGACGAATGAAGGAGAAAAAAAGGATTACTTACAGCTTACTAACGCACTAGATCACACATATTCACATGTACATACTGTACTATCAACAAACTGGATGCCCTAGTTTCCTTGCACACCGAGTCCCACAATACCAATTTTGATCTATCTTTCTTGGTTGCCATAATCCACATTTTACCCCCTACGACCAGCACCTCAACACGCCGTCTGTGGGAGAATGCCTTTATTCACGGTTTGAGCGCGAAAATAAAACCTGGCCTTAACCTTCAATAACTCTAAGCTCCCTTTTTCCTCTGGATTTTCAGCACATTTCGACCCACGATCCCACCTTGTACTTACACGCTATACAGTTATTATTATTTCAAGTTCCGTATATCTACGCACTACAGCAGTCAGTTGTTCTCCAGTTTTGATGTTTTGTCCGCTATGTGTCGCCACTGTCTCTTCAAACTTGTACTTTGTGAACTTCGCTGTCTTCCTCTCTACTTGAAAAAGTGTGAATACACGAAATATAGTGACTTTTTTTTGTGTGTACATGTGAATATGTGATCTAGTGCGTTATTAAGCTGTAAAAAATCCTTTTTTCTCCTTCATTTGTCTAAAATTTACCTTAAATTGCCTTCCCGGTTTTCCTTTGTACTAGTTATATATATATATATATATATATATATAATTTATTTTCTAGGAAAGCTATTCAAAGAGATTTTATTTAATCCTGTTGGCGCTGTATTATACAATTCATTATTCCTATTACAATTCCGTTCTTCAACCTTTTAAAGTTTAGACTCTATACACTTACTAATAATTTTCAATATAATTATAATGAGAATATCTAGCATCAGAATCGGTGGGAAATTTTTTATAGGAGTTTAATCAACCCCTTTATTTTAAGTAAGGAGCGGATTCATGAGACAGCCAGTTACGAAATAAGAATTGTTAATGCACTAGAAATGATTAAAGTTGAAACATGAAAGAAATTTATAACTTCCTCCTTCAATTTGACTTATTTGTATGTATTCAAAATAATGATGGACGTTTATAATGTGTAATACTGTTTAAGTGAGAGGAACAAAATACGACGACATATTATTTGTAATATATTGTTATATTACTCTGTTAAGTCCTTTCATTTATTATTCAAGTTAGTTGTTGTTATCGATATAAAAAATAATTTGTTGAAGCTTCGTTAAATATAGTAGTGAAATTAATTTCTTTAATTTTTTGGCACTACTGAAAACATCATTCTTCCTTTTGACAACTTCGGGAAATAACTGTAGAGGTTTTTTTTTTTTTATTACAGAAGGAATAATTCAAAGGTTATCTTTAAGTCATACTGGCTACTGCGATCGTCCATCATTTATATTTGTTAGTTGTATCTGTACTACTTGCACTGGCGTAAGTTGCTTGGCGTATGGGAATTATAAACATATCGAGTTGGTATTTTTTCATAGCAACGGAACATATGGCTATAAAATTCAGCGTTTAAAAGTATATTGCTATCATAACAATTTTATTGTGAATCTTAATATTTTCGAAAAAGAAACTAATGTAGAAAAAGTACTTGAAGGGTGATAATGAAAAGAAAGTTTTAAAAATTAGTCTGATAAACTTAATCTAGATAGCCAGGCACGAAAAAAAAAAAACTAAAAGGAAAATGTCTGTCTTAAAAAGCCCGTTACTTTGTTTGGAACAATAGTAAATAATTATATTCTGTAGTAATCTGTACATATTTCAATACAAATTATTTCATACATTAACTAACATATACACATGGACATTCACTCACTAGATAACAAGTCAGTAAAACATACTTAGGTTCCGGACAAATGGAAACAGAATAATTACTAATTAAGCCTGTTTTGGTACAAGGCACCTAATTTATAGTTTCAAATGTAATGTGGATATAGAGTCTTACATGTGACTGTAAAGCTTCATTCATATATGGGTAATGACTTCTGTCCATATACAATTATCGGAATTTATTATATCATATGTGAGAAGATATTGAAGTGTATTTTAAATATGGTTCAAATGAAGAAAAGAGAAATTAGATTTGTGAAGCGATTATAATTTGTCTCAATGATTATGTTTAATTTATATAAGCTATAAATATCTATCTTCAAGTTGCTTGAGAAACTATACACATGTAATTAAGTTTAGTTTTCTCCTTATTTATAAGGAAATCTCATGTTTTACCAACAGTATCAGAGCCGTTACACAAGATATATCCCTGTGTATAGATCAATATTTTGAGAAGCCCATGTGATATATACATTTTCACATAAAAGTATCGTTGTCAGAATGTGACGCACGAAATTTTGGTGAACTATTATAAGTAGCGTTCATGTTTTACTGATTCTTGAAGTAAACTACATTGTTTAAGAAGAGGTTTAGCCAATAGAATAACGATGGAGAACAGAGAGAAGGTGATATGCTGAATGCTGACCCAACGGTATAATATACATGTGCTCAAATGCATATCATACAGAGATCATAAAATCACCATACATCAAATTATCATTCATCATCAAATTATCATACAGGGTGTACGATAGTTATAAAACCTTGAGAATTATGTGGACAAGTTATTGGGTACATTACGTGAATAATAATAATATAAAAACAGAACAAGCTCAAATGTAAGAGAACTCTACGAAACATGGAGGAAAGTCCGACACAATATCTAGAAGAGCTTGTTTTTTCTTTGAACAGATGAATGTAAAGGATCAAAACAAGCTATACTTCAGAGAGGGATAGTACCAAGTTGCAAAAGGAAAATCAACTCGTTTCGTTTTATTTATGCATCACTATGAAAATAAATGTGACGTCAAAGACAGCAAACATCGTTTACGGAAAGAGAAGATTTACAGGAAGGAAACAAGAAGGTTCAAACAAAGGCTTCAAGATAGGTTGCTAAGCTTCGTATATGTATCCTACGGGTGGTGAAAGAAATAATATATCCCTTACATTTTAAGATGCAAAGCTAATTGTCCGCTATTCAATATAATTCTGTGAGTGAATTTCTATGTTATTTCCGTAGAAAGGATGACATTCGTGTAAAATATTTTGAAGTTCAGTGCATGAAAGCACACAAAGAACAACGAATCACAGATAGGAGAGACAGACTTTGTGGAGACTTGTTCTATAGTAATAGTCCAGGGAATAACAATAACCAAGATAATAATCAGTTTCATCATAACCAACAGATTGAGAGATTTAGGAATGAAAGAAAAACATAACGTATTGTGCTCTTATGAACAAAGTAATTGGAGTAAAATAGACAATCCAGGGCAAACAAGGGATTATTATGCATGTAATAACAAACACCATAAGTAACAAACCAATAAGTGAAAACAAGATTGGAACTTCTACATAAATCCGCTGCACATCTTACTACATGTTAGAGAAATGCATAATTCTGTTAACTCGCACGTTATTCTACTTAATACGAGATGTGCATAGTATTTCAGTGTGCCAGTATAGATTACAATAATAGATTGAACAAGATAAACATCAGTATAAGCTATCAACTGTAGCTCTTGTGGACACAGGAGCAAGCTGTTCAATCATGAAACTAGAATGATTTCAACAAATAAAGAAAAAATATACATGTGCTCAAATTGACGTTATTGAAGCATAATATTACAAGACAAATCTGTGGATGGAAGCGATTTAAAAATTAGAGGAAAGGTTAATGTGAGCTTAAATGACAATAATTATCTCAATATTGATCTCTTTATGCTTAAGAATAGTCCATGTAACATCGTATTAGGAAAAACTTCTTAAATAAGTGTCAGGAACTTAAAGTTAAGTATAAAATCAGAACAATAACAATTACAGCATATATATCAAAGATGTAGTATGTAAAGTTGCCCATGATCAGAGGAAGGAGGCAGAAAATTGAGCAGAAATGGAGATATGAGTGGAACAGAAGACGTGGAAAGCGTTGGAGAACAAAAGCTGAAAATTGCATCGCCAAGTGTAAATTTGGTTAACGGGACAAGATGTGCTGCGAATTTATGTAACAATAAAGGCAAATTAAAATGAATGGTAAGATGAAGCAAGAATCGTATAGTAACGTACCATTATCTTAATCAAATATGGAAAGCCTTATATGGGAGTACAAACGATATTTCCAATAAGAACTTGTAAGAAGAGACTATTAATCAATGTGAACAAGCTTGTTAAGTTATGGAGAGGAATAATTTGCTACCTAAAGAATAGTTTGTTAGTAGTGAAGTTACAATAGTAAACAAAGTGTGTACTCTAAGACATTTTAAAATATGTAACCAGCAATTTTTATCGCACAAAGAGGGTCCTTTAAGTAATGGGGCTATAGAACCCACGTGGAACTATAAAGCATCATTTATATATGGGTATGAATTCTTACCATAGACAATTATGGAAAATTTATGTCATATGTGATGGAAAGATTGAAGTGTATTTTAAATGGTTTTGAAGTAAAAATAATTATATTTATGAAACGTGTACAATGACTGTGTTTATTTAGATAAGATCATATTAGCCTATTTTCTAGTTGCTTTTTGAGAGATATACAAACATAATTATGTATAATTTTTTGCTTATTTATAAGGAAATAGTTCAGCTGAAATTCTCAAAACCGTTATACAAGATACGTCTTGGTGCATATAAAACTAAGAGAAACCTATGTGATATATACATTTTTATATACACAATTTGTACATATTTCAATACAAATGATTGTATACATTAAAACATACACACGCACATTCACTTGCTGGACGACATGCCATTAAAACATCGTTATGTTCTGTTATGGGACAATGGAAGGAGCATAATTACTAATTTAGCCTGCTTTGTTGCAAGATATATGAATTATAGTTTCAAAATTTAATTTCATTTGGGAAGAATTTAGTTGTAATGATCATATTTAAGATGTGACCTATTTATTACCAACTGTAACTTCACTTCAGGAGCAAACATATTGTTTAACATGCAATAGATAAAAATATAGTTGTTGATTGCTTACAGGGAGAGAAATACTTTCGTAAACATGTTAAGTTGAACTTACATATAACTAATGTAAATAATTATTGAACTGTGTAGAGATTTCGTGACAATTCATCATCATCATCTCGATCATTTGATTTCAGTTCTGTACAGACCTCTTTCCAAGCTCTCTCAATTCAACACTTTGACTATTAACTACAATACTTTTTATATAAATAGTTTCTAAATTTTAACCTTGTTATTTATTCTTTAATTTCTGACAACATATTTTTCAGTTACTTTCACGAGATGTAATTTGGTTGTGTTTCACCATTCTTTTCATAGCTATAACATGAATGTTTCCACCCTGAAGTGTGTTAATTGCAGTGTTGAGTCTCTCACTTGCTGTCTTTCCAACTATATTTCGTATTATTCCCATTTTAGATCCTTGGGAACTATAATTTTTGCTTTTTGTCATTGGGCATGTACCAAAGATATAGTCGGATATTAATACCATTATTAATTTTATGCACATCGTATTAATTTTGTGAGCATGACAAATCACGTAGCTAATTGAAACTATTCAGACACGTCAAGGAGTATTTATCATAAAATGGTATTGACTTGTGTAAGAAGTAAATTGCACAATCAAGCATAGAAATGGAACAGAAAATGTAAGTGGAAAATATGTATAGAAGTTTTATATAAACGAAGTTATGCATGTACTATGTGATCGGGTACCGTATTCGGTAATTGATGTATGCATAATTATTTAGCAATATGATTATGTGTGTATGTAAGTACAACATTAATTAAGTGTTTATTACACAAATGAAAGTCTGATGAAATTTGAATAACATTCATAAATGATGCTTTGAGTAGTGAAAATTAATGAATTATCTTCCATGTGGAATTGCTTATAGTGAAATGACATAATACTCTGGTGATTGAAGATATAATTCTATATGAAGAAATGTAAACATGTAGCTTTATTAATCCTGTCATATCATAAAAAAATTAATATCATCCTGTCTCGTGTGTAAGAACACTGACAGGTCTTGTCTATTACAGGTCACGACATGTATGTACTACACAGGCGAATACATTTCTTTTCTATTCTATTTTATTATAACGAAATCTGTGCATTCAGATTGGGGTGGTTTATCAGTTGCTGAGTAGCCAGAAAATATAAGATAAGTCAATTTTAATGACAACTGCATTACTTTTATTGAATATGGTAGTGGTTAAAATAGTTACGAATGTTTTTAGAATAAGCATTATTCATAAATTTATATACCACTCTACCCGACTCTAAATAGGAAATAACCGTAGTGCGGTCAGTTTGACTTCTGTGAGTGCAGTGAAACGTTGTGTACCGAGGTGATGGTAACCTGACGGGAATTATCAGCATTTGAGCGCGGGATAATAGTTGGTGCGTGCTAGACGAATGAAGCATGCAATTTCAGAAGTCGTCCGGACATTGAACTTTACTCATTCCACAGTGTTAAGGGTGGACCGTGAGTACCGCATTGAAGGGATTACGACCCATCAAGGACAAGGCAGTGACCGCCAACGGGTGCCGAATGACCGCGACCGGCGACGTCTGGGTAGACTCGCCCGGGAAGACAAGCAACAGTCTGAAATGTACAAAGGTTTGTAAATATAGGTTTATGAATTTGATATGTTTATGGGTTTGTAGTTGTAGTTATTGTTTTTCTTTGGAATTTTTTGTTAATTCAAAAGACAATAATTAAGTATAAGAAATATGTATATTCACTGTAAATTGAATATGTATTGTACTTACTAATTGCCATTTTTGTTGGTGTAAAGTACAATTAAATAAATAAATAAACAGTGCATAATCTGACAGCAGGAATCAATGCAGGACGTCCCAGAAACGTGTCTCACAGCATTGCAATTTGGTCTCCATGGGGTATCGCAGCCGAAGACCGACACGTGTTCCGCTATTAATCGTTGCCCATCGGCGGCGGCGATTCATATGGGCTCGGGAATACGTGAATTGGACCTTAGATGACTGGCAACGTGTAGCGTCGTCAGATGAGTCACGTTTTCAATTGGTATGTGTGGATGGTAGGGTTCGGGTGTAACGTAGACCCTATGAGGTTATGTAGCCAAGTTGTTAACAAGGCACTATGCAAGCTGGTGGTGGCTCCGTCATGGTGTGGGGCGTGTTTACCTGGCATGGTTTGGGTATTCTGGTCCGCTTGAACCGAACTGCTGCTTGGTGACCCTTTATGGGCTTTGTGTACCCTGCCAAAAATGGGATTTACTAGGATGACAATGTGCCATTTTACCGGGTCACAATGGTACACGACTAGTTTGAGAACCATTCTGGCAACTTGCTACGCATGATTTGGTCCCCTAGATCACCAGTCACGAATCCTATCGATCAAACGTGGAATATCATCGACCGGCTATTCGTGCTCAGGATCTTTCACCTGCACCAACCACCGAATTGTAGATGGCAATCCAGACTGCATGGTTGCACATCCCTCCAGCGGACTACCAGTGACTTGTCGCATCCCTGTCACGTTGAGTTGATACACTTCGCCGTGTTCGAGGGGGGTCCCACACGTTATTAGGTAGGTATCCCATGACTTTTGCTACTTCAGTGTATTAAAGTCTAACAATATAATATTGTAGTTTCCGAAATAAAGGTGGAGCTTCACACCTTCTGTGTTAGGCAAAATTCATTTTTACATCAAGTGAGTCGTTTTAAAAATAGATCGCTTTTGGATATGTTTCACATCCTATCATTTATAATATAATTATAATGTCAATCAATCTCTTGAAGATCACCTAACATTCAAGTGAGGTTTATAGGATGAAAAGTCATTAATATTGTTGGATATATTGCTCTAATTTTTTCCTTTACCTCTTCATTAATGACTTTGTTTAAGTGCAGGTTACTTGGATTTTTTTTATCTTTCTGTAATAATAATCGTGTAGCTACAAATCAAGTTTCTATACACAATCAGCTCATAATTTTGTAACTTTCTATCTTCTCTCAACCATTTCGAGTATTTTATTGTATGAACTGAAAAGGAAACGTCATTTTTCGGTACTGGAGTCGTCCTTTTCAGCACTCACCGTCCTTGTCTGGGATTTCAGATCTACGTTTCGAACGAGGTGTGTACCCACAATATCCAACGATTCCAGGTAGATGAAGTTTACTTTCTGGAAAAGAAGTAAAAAGAGAAATTAGTGTGTTAATGTATCACTGATAATTCATATAAGATAACAATTATTTCTACGCATGTTTTTAATTAGAAGAAATTCTATTTTAAACTTTTAGTTGAAAGTTTATTTTATTGTTGACATAAACGTTTTCTTCTGTTAACTTTATTCGTAATGTTCATTGATTTCTTTTACCTTGAAGGAAAATAAATTTCATTTCTTTAATTGTGTTAAATCGATAGTTTTCGTTATCCCTTTCTTTGGCTCAAAAATTATTTCGTTATCCCTTTCTTTGGCTCAAAAATTATTTTCATTCCTTTTTACTTGCTTTTCCGTATAACTTTTACTAGTACTTAGTAAAATAAATCAAAGAATGTCTGAATTAAAAACTCAACGTTTGCATTATCTTGAACTGAAATAAACAACCATGTTATTAAACACGACACTGTATGTTCGGTGTTGACTACATAGTGCAGGCATGCAGTTCCTACAATTTATATTTCATGCATATGAAACATGCTGCAGTTAATATAGCATTAAAAGCAAAAATATTTGTGGTGAAGACTAGTTAATTCTGAACTGTACGTACCTTTCTTCAGTGCATTTCGAGGGCAGCAGGAAATTCCTTCTTTCTTCTTGCATCTCCCACTACGTGTACTTTCTAGAAGAAACAGTTGAACGTTTCCAAAAGATAACTTTTAGGCAGGTAGCCACTTCCGGTCCTATCGTACAAGAGTTTAACAGAAATCTTTTCATAAATTATGTCTTCAATTTTCATATATTTTTTTTTTGGCGTACTGTCATATAAGCTTAATCACACGAAAGCTTCTTTCAAGTATCTACGAGGGTGTTTATGTATCAATTTGAAAGAGATGTCGTTTCCATTATATGAATACAGTAATTATGAAACCAAATACATATTGTTTTCAGAAACTTTTTCTATTTTCATTGACATATTTTTTACGTTCTTCGGATTTCTGTGACCCGCGTTGGAGATGGTTTCTAAAAGATAAATTCGCCACATGGAAATACGACGATTTCTTAGCACCAATCCCGTACCAGTCTCCTCTCTGTCCATTCTCTCTCGTACCTTGGGAAAACGCTTTTGTGTAACGTTGCCGCATTTCTATTACGTTCGTAATGTTCATATACACCTGTCTTTATATGTAACGTACGTAAGTACAATGTGTGTTACCAATTTCGATAAGTTGAATTCTAAGTATACAGAGACAAAACCATATGTAAACAAATACTTGAAATTTGGATATTGACATTTATTGAATGACAGTCACTGGATACATTTGCAATAAATGCACACTAAACTTTAGTTATCCCAACTGGTGTTTTATTATTATTATTATTTCAGTCTTAACCCGGTCCATCATTGAATGAGTTTGCCTGTGGTGTATTCACGCACTCGGTATGCACACGCTCAAACGTCTCTCAACGAGAAGCAGGTCTTCGGGAATGTACTCGCACTGGTGATTAAGCACAACCCAGACGCGTTACATAGGATTCATGTCGAGTGTGACTGACTGGCCCATGGATACGTTTGGATGTCTTCTTGTATCAGCCAAGCCTGGATCATTTTCGCAATGTGGCACGGAGCACCATCTTCCATGAACAGAACGAATGTTTTTGTCAGCATTCCACCTGGAAATATTGGAAGCAGACGATATATTTTGCGCTGTTAAGATGGCTTTCACATTCCAAGAGCTTGGATTGTTCTGTACGTCAAATGGCATTCCATTGCATAGCGGTAAATCGGACATGTTGAAGGGTTGGTTGTAATCGTTTCATGCTGAATTCTTTGTAAGGCTTTCTCCAGACGCGGATATGACCACATTCATGAAAATTGAACAATGGATGACTCATCTGAGATAATGACGCAATACGAAAATCTCAAAAGGCGTTGCATCATATCCGTTCTCCACTGTTTACATTTGGAAATATTGGCTACGGTAAGCAATGGTTTCCACCTGGATAGCCTAGATACCGGAGATACCGGAGATGTTGGAGATACCGGACAACTGTATTAATACTCACCCGAAGGTATTCTGCCACGTCTGTAGCCTTGCAACTTCCCCTCCTCGCTTTTGCAAGCCTCAGTTGTTTTGTTGTTAGTTCTGAGCAACCTCAGTGTGGCATCAGTTTCCTTTTACGCAGTTTTGAACTGCATAATCACACGATTGACGGTGGATAACAGGATCTTCAGTGTTCGGAATGTTTGACTCTGGAATATACTGCCTTCGTATTGCCCAACAATACGTTCTCGTTGGAAATCGCTCAATTCTGCGGCTCCAAGGGATTGGGGCAAACTTGTCAATGTCGAGGGTATATCACTACACACAAACTTGCAGAGACATGCAAGTATGCACAGTCAGCACCATGAGACGTCTTCATATTTCTGAAATGTAACATAAAATGAATTCCATCTTTGATTTTGAAGCTCCATTTTCCACGAAATTACCTGCCGAAATGCAGATGATAGTGTAAAATCTATGAACAGTGGTGCTTCTATGAGTATTACAGCACAGAATTTCTATGCTTTGTCTTTCAATCCATTATTTTTCGTTACAATTCTCGTTTATTCATAGCGTACACTTATTCCCGAATTGAGCCATACCCCAGTTTTGTAGATGATCAGGCTCAACCAGTTTTAAGTTTTAAGGCAGTTTTTCTTGGTGTTCAAGTTTGGCGAATTTGAGGTTCAGAGTTTTAGAATTTAAGACCATTATTCTGAATATTCAAGGTTAGCCAGCCTTAAAGTTCTAAGGTTGACAACCGGATGGTTCTGTTGACAACTCTTTCTAAATGTCTTTTACAAGAAGCAAAGCAAGGATCGTAAGAAACAAAGCCAGGTCACTGGTAAGTGAAATCTTTTACACTCGTTCCTGTTATGAATCAAATCAAATGTTGCTATGCTTGAGGATCTCTGATATGAGATTAAGTAGATGTTCCTCCAATTAGGGTTACCAACCATCCGGTTTTCACTGGACATGTTCCGTTTTTTAACCTTTTTAGTAATGCCTTTTGGCTTTTGGCTTTTTCTTGAAAAACTTCGGCATTTTAAAAATAAAATGAACAAGACATTACTATATCTAAATTTGCATTATTTGTGTTATTTGCGGTAAACTTTATGGTCACGAGCAGTAATTTGTCACTATTTATTAAGCACTACAGTCCGTGGCTGGTAGTACTGTCGATATATCGCACTCCATTATCTTTGCGTCTGTTCGCGAAATAGCGAAAAGTGTAAAAAATTGGTAAGAACTAGCACATCAAGTAATACTTTTTTCTCTTTAATCTCTCAAAAAATTTCACCACTAGATAAAAAGGTACATAACGAACGTGATTCTGCCAATAAAAAACGTTCATTGTTGCAAATTCATTCTGTTCGGCGTTTTTCCAAAAGTTCTGCTTTCTTCGCAGTTTTATCCTGACAATCTCAAGTTGATAACCTTACCTCCAATCGATCCATAAGACTCATTGAAATTCCGTTATTATCAATTTCAATATCAATATGAGGTGAAATGTCATCTTTTAGAACTTTTTTACCTCTGTACAGACGAGATAACTCAGATTTACGTTCCTTTTCACTTCCAGTTACTGTGAGAATTTTGCTTTTATTTTCATTTATGTGATTCGTAAAAGGTTTGTAGAATTTGCGTACTTGAGAACACGTGTGGAACTTTATTCGACAATATAGGCTACATAAATGTTAAATGGTAGGACTGAAGGATTTATTTACTTTGTAAACCCTTGATTTCTTTGTACGATTCCTTTCAAACTTTTGTAGTTGTATTTTTTTTTTCAGAGAAAGAAACCTGACGATTGATTAAAAAAAAAAAACACACACTGGTTTCATTACTCGGAAAACAACGAACTCAAATACGCAAAAATTGGTTCTTGGTCCTTGCAATATAGCTGCAACTGAGTACTATATCTTTTCTTTAACTCAAGCATTTAGTGATCTTTTAAGTAATAGCTTGGTAAAGCAATCCGCTGTGCGATACGCACACGCCGTGAACAGGTGGATGTGGAGATAGCGCTCCACATATTCTCAACTTACGGCACGAACTGATCTAGGTTGTCAGTCCCACACTCGACTGCCTTTACCTCGCAAGGTGCCTAGGAATACCAAGGACACTCTGGTACTCAATTTGATAGGAGGCTGAGTGTACCTCAGAGCACCTAATAGGAACACTGCAAGAAAAGTCTCTAACGTCCTGGCCAGGATTTGAACCCGTGCCGTCCGATTCGTAGTTAGACGCGCTGCTGCCTTAGCCACGGAAACTCATGACTCATGGCCTTATTAATCCTTACTTCTTTCATCATCTCTCCTCTTGTAAATGAGTGTACAGAAGAACTACAAAAACTTGGACAAAATAGTTAAGTAAATGAACTTGGCTTTATCAGACGAACAAAACTAATATATTTATTTTGTTGCGACAACATGCTGACCTATCATAAGTTGAACGCTCCTTGATTCTTGCGGAAAGAGATTTTAAGAGAATTCGGAACAGGAATATAAAATCATCTTCAGTGATAGATTAAATAGTTTATATATTTATCTCTGTTTCTTCTTCCTTTTAACATGTCGACACTTGACGTCTTTCTTCTATAAAGTTTATTGTTTCGAAGCTTATATTTACTTTATTTCTTGAAGATATTTAAATTTAGTTTAATATGTGTATAATATTTCTGGTTTACTAATTTAAAAAAATCTATTACGGTATATGAGTATGGCGGGCGAATTTGAATTTACTTTAGTTTATAAGTGCGCAATCTTAATATATACATTCACACTGTGTTTTGTTGTTTACAAGTTCGGCGCAAGTCTCTAATGATCTTACGATTTTTAATAATTAATTATTTATTTGCTGATTTTCCTGTCGGAACATAAGTTGTCTAGAGGAAAAATTTAGAAAAGTTAGAAATGTTTACGCTAGTTCGCTGGACATTTACAATGAGGTGAAACCAACAGGTATGAGCTGTAAGTGTCATATGTTTTCTCTGAAGTCTATATACCAACTACATTGAAGCGTGTTTTGAAAGCAATACTTTGGTTTACACTTTATTCTTAATAATTCCTTAATTTATTTATTCGATTTTATTATTACAAAGTGACTGTAACACTTTAACGTAAAGACGGATTTACAGGAGTAAAGGGAACTAAATAATACACAGTACAAAACAAAATATTCTTTTTTATTTCTACAGCTAATTTATGTTGATACAGTTGTTCAACACTTAAATTAGTGTGTACGATGTAAGTCATAATAGCATGTATACATCATGATGGCTGTTTCAAAAATATTTTTATGTGATAATATGTGAGGATGTTCACTAAAGATCTGTTTCCACTTGAAAAATATAAAGTCATTGACTATGTTTCTTCCATAAATTTATGTAGAGAATTTCGGTTACTTCTAAATATTAGATTTATTTTGAAGTACTAATTGTAATTCGGTTGCTTCTAAACATTAGATCTATATATAAATACTAATTATAAAAGATTGAAACATAATATTTTACAGGAACAAAGGTGGCTAAGTGTAACCTCCACGCAGGTAAAGTGACTCAATGATTCCAGATAAGCATTTAACGAGAATCATTTGTATATAACGTGTTTATTTAAACAAAATTTGGTATAAATTATCCTAATCCAAAAATATATTACTTATTTGTGTGTTAATGGCTCCTTGTAGAAATATTTTATCTCCAGGGAGCCAGTAAAACATAAATATGTAATATATTTTTGTAATAGACCCTTCGCGCAAAGTCGTTAAGTAACTTATATTTAAAACAGTGACTTACGTGCAACTAAGATAGCAAGGAATGAAGGTTACAATGAGAAATGGAAAGAAGTATCTATATATTTATCCGGCATGGATAAAGTGTGGCATCAGATAATTGTTATAAGACTAGCGTTAGTTTTTATGCAGGTTGGTTCTCGAGCTATTATGTGTGGAATATGCAGTTAATCTCTTGGGAAAAAAAACTTGACACTGTATAAAAACATAAGAGGTAGTGGCAATTATGTTATATATACCGAGAAACCGTAAGGAAATAATGCGTATTGGCGCGTAATTTAAATGTGGAAAAATATAAAAGGTAAGCGATGTGGAAAAGTAGTGAAATTTAGCTATCACGGTTATGGTTTACCGATGTTGCGTGGTGGGAAGAGAGGTTAGGTAAAGTTGAAGTTAGGATGTTGTCTAAGATAGGATACCAAGTTTTACGTAGGTTTCCTTTATCTGTGTTGAGTGAAGACTTGTTGGTGATTATAAAGCATGATTCTCCTTTTATTCTGTCAGTGTGTGAATCAGCCTTGTACAAAGTGCGGGTAGATGCGATGCTATGTTTAGATTGTTTAATTTGTCTGAGAAGACCTGATACTGTGATACAGGATGATCGAACTTGACATCTTTTACGTTTTCTTTCATTCTAGTGCTAATATTGCGTTTGGTCATACCAATATATGAGGGTTAGTCAAATATAAACCGGAATTAAAAAAAAAAAAAATCGAAAGCACTTTACATTTTTTTTACATAGTTTCCATTTACAGCTACATTTACCAGTGGATAAACAGTTTTCTGATTCCAATTTAATAAAATGTATTGGGGAGTGTGTGAAGCTAATTGCGCATAAATTCTTTCGCTTTGTATTCGGAGAAACGTTGTCTCCATAACGATTCTTTTAGTGGTCCAAACAAACGATAGTCACTCGGTGACAAGTCGAGGTTGTATGTAGGATGTTTATCACCAGTGTCACAGTGAATCTGCTGCAATTTTTCTTTGGGTTTGGAGTCTCTGACAAATTGCAGATCGCTCAGTCTTCTGCTTATCACTCAAAATGCGGGGAAGCCATCGTGTAAACATTTTTTTTAAATTGTAGCTCATTTTGAATACTGGAATGCACACTGCCGTGGTTTATCCCAATCTTTGCAATAATTTCATCCACTGTTACTCGTCGGCCAGCTTCAATGAGGTTCCGAACTTCATGAATATTTTCGGGCGTTATGCTGGTTTTGGTCGACATTGAGTCAAATTTTGAACATCGTTCCATGCATCAATATTTTAAATAAAATCTCATCTCCAAATTTTGCACTTAGTCGTTGCAAAATTTCACTGTGTTTAAAGTTCTCTTTTGTTAAATACTTAATAAAAATACGTGCACAATGACACCAGGCATTGCCCGCTAGCTCATCTTGTTGTTAAACAACGTGGTGACACGGGATATACATAATTACATTCAGGAAGTGTAGATACGCCCACTTTCTGCCCACATAGTCTTGACACCATACGATCACGTTACACAGAAATTCCGATTTACATTTCACCGACCCTCATATGTTTCACTGTACTCTCACTTGATTTTGTTTATCGCTAAAGACTGTATTTTGTCTAAAAAAATACGAAGCTGTAAAGATAATTTTTCTTTCAATTTTCATTGGAGGCAATATCAAACCGTCTCTATGGACCTCACATAAGTCACTGATTTAAATTACCTTCTCGTACAAATAAATACTACACAATTTTAAATTAAGAGAGACCAAGTAGTGAGAAAAATATAGAAAGAAGACAGTAAATTTAGACAAGTAAGAAGACATTAACATCTGTTTACGAAGGCACTATAATTTTGAACCAGGAAGAGCTACCAAATCCTAAAATGAACAAACTTCCTAAGCAACAGTGGGCGTCAAGAACTTGTTAATATGGAGGGCGGCCATGTTTGAGTAATGGTTTATTTAAATTTCTGAATGTTTATAACTATTAGAATTTTATAAGTTCCAGATTTTATAATAATAAATTGTCGTGTGTGAATGTTGTGTTTTTCTGATGTGGGTGTGCATAAAAGTGCATCCTAATTTCTATCCAGTAATGTATCAAGAAAATGGAGCTCTATTTGTATTAAGGAATGGATTACTAGACAATATATAGGATTTTTTTTTCTCTGATCTGTCACTGTTTCATTTAGATTTATATAAAGGAGTGAAGATTCTATATTGTACTTTTCATTGTGTAGATGCTTCGGAAAATGGAAACAGGATTTGAAGCGTAGCCTAAATCATAAATGAAATTCAATTGAAGAGTTAGTTTTTCTTTTTATCCTAGTTAGCAAATTGCTTATTGTCATGCCAATGTATTTTTCTTCACATAAGCACGTTACATCATAAATGCCAGAGGACTGTATTCGATCCAAGTCTTTTACACTCTGAAATTTCTCGATGTTCCTGAATGAAGACAAAGCTGGTGTTAAGTTGTATTTTTTTTAAAACTTTCTTCAAATTTTGTGATTTTTGAAGATATCGGTAAACTGGTGTATTTAAGATTGTTTTGCTTTGTGGGTACATTTTGAGAGAAAGCGTCGGATTACTTGGTGGGCTGAACGGCTGGATTATACAGAGAGTACTGTACTTTTATGCACACTCACATCAGAAAAACATAAATTTTCATGTTGTCAATCACCTTATTCACATTTTAAACATATTAAATATTTACAAGATTCACACACAATAATTTCCCATTATTAGATTTGCAACCTTCAAACTTCCAATAGTCATAAATGTTCAGAACGGTAATAAACACGTGATTTTGTTTTATATGATTACCGAAAATGAATAATTAGACCTAAATTCGTACAAAGATACTTTAAATTTAAAGAGAATCAACACTATTGTTGACTTTAACGCCATTGGTTCTCTACTACTTGGATAAGATTTTCCATCCACACCTTCATTTTTATGCCTCAAATATTTTACAAGGAGGAGTTCTAAAATGCTGCTCCGGAGTCGAGACTCAGAGTACTCGATTCTGAAGGAATTTTGTCAGCATGTAAACAATTAGAGAAGATGTTCACGCATGCTCAAAATATATTAATTTTAGTTTGGCACAAACTGCTATTGACATGGATATCGTTCTGATTATACGCGTATTAACCAGTACTACAAAGGATCCTTTGGTCCTACATCAAGGTAAGAACAAGGTCGGAAAATCGAAAGTATGTCCACATAATTACTTTTATCTTATCGAAAGTAGACGTTTCCAATAAAACTATGGGATGTTTTGCACTCTACTAAAAATCCTGAGTTCCAACAAAGGATTTTTGGCTCACTGTATTGACTTGCATTGAGAAATTGCCGTTAGTTTTACTGTCAACGTTTATTTTCGATTTTCCGACCTTGCAATTTATATATGAACCCAGATCCTGTGAAAATTTTTGTAGTACTCCATAATACCTATCCAACGATACCCATATGATCTTTGTGAGCGACAATGTCTATCACATTATTTGGCCAAATTTAAATAAGTATATCTTGAGCATGTGTGAACGTCGACCTCTGATATTTTGCATGGTGAATACATTCCACCAGATGTATGACGTTAGCGAACTCCGGGTCACGACTCCGGAATAACTATTTGGAACCCGTCCGATATTGAAAAAGAAATTTTTATATACTTTAACCTGACGATGGAGAAAAAAAAAATCAAAATGTTGATTCAGGAAAATACAAAAGGGACCAAGTTAAGAGAAGAAAGGGATTTGTGGTCTCCTCCATTGATATTTACATAGACATTAGTTATTGATTCTAGTAGCCAACCAGGATACAAAGTAGTTAAATCTAAAAGTCGGAATAAAACTTCTACACAGATTATATATGCGAGTTGTCGTATGATATAATGTTATGTGAGTTGATATTATGAAGTTAATTATAATATTGTTTTGACAACTCACAACAATTTTATCAATTTTCGACTTGTATTACTTCTCCACTTCACACATGATGTGGTATAATTTTTTTATGGGAACTGATTTTCAGCCATAAAGTTAAAAATTTCATGCAGCAGTGAGAATGAGAAATTTGTGCCAATTATAAGTTTATCGCTTAACTAACACTACTGATAAGAAGCTATTTATTATCGCTTACAGTATAGTTCATAGACAATTCCCCACCACCTGTTATGTTGTTTTTATAAATTGCATTCAGTAATTTTCAAGCTTTTATGCTTCTGCAATATGAGTTGAGTGTACTTCTACGATACTTCTAAGAATGGTGTGCATTTTCCTAATTAATTTGAAAGCGTATTCAGTTTCTATGTGTACGGTTGATCATTGGTGCATTCATGTAAGTATGAAGATATACAGGGTGTTCAACATGTGATGGTTATAAATTCAAGGGTGAATTAACCAAACCTAAATGAGAAAAAAATTCACATAAACATGGGTCGGAATCCAGTTAGTTTTCTAGATAAAGGGGTCGAAGTACAACCCCGAAACAATTTCTTGCAATAGTAAATAAACAACGTTTCTCAATAAATCAGAAATAGTTCATTAATATTGAAGGACGTTGTTAGAAGCCGATTTGTACCAATACAGTAGTTCTTGGAAGTTAAAGTTTATATGTCGGCCTGAGCCATAGTTGCTTAAAGGCCGTAAAAAAGTTCAAATTCATATTAATTTGATGTCGTTGGATTGTGAGCTTTGTCAGCATTGTACAAAGTTATATTTTGTTCAAAATGAAAAGGTGGAAATGTTTCATCAAAGGCTTGGTCAAGGCAGAGTAATGAGAAAAAAAGTGGTGACTCAGAGTGGCTAATTTGCCAACTGAAAGCTAAGTAACAGAATGACCAGACCATGTAGGTGGGAAACTGAAAGTAGCCGAAAAAACACTAAATGGCGAAGGAAGTGGGGAGGTACGTAGGTATGTAACTATCAGTCGGTAAGAAAGTCCTAAGAACGCGGAGGAGGTTTCCTAACAAACAACTGAATTCATAATAATAATAAGAGGAAGAAGAAGAAGAAAATAATACAAATATAAATGAAGAATTGTAGGAAGAAATAAGAGGAAGGATGTGAAGAAAGCACCATAAGAAGAGGAAGAAGAACCGGGGAACAGGGAAGTTGCATGCAGTTAAAGCAGGGTGTATGGTTGACGGAGAGAATAGAGATATACAGTAGATCTTCTTCCATCTCTTCCTAATTCTGGTACGTGAATCAGGATTGAGAATTTTAAGGATACTGACCCGGAAGGTTTCGTCAAAGGTACGACTGTGATGTGAAGTTTGTTCTGAACTGCAGAGATGAGGTAGTTTGGTTTCGATATATATAAAAAACTGCTGATTCTTGTGCATATATTTTGGGACATTTGTCTCCACATTTACGGAGCAGTTTCCTAAACGTAATGGAGTAATGAAAAAGGTAACGGTGAATGTGTGATGCGATGCGCAGGTGCCGTGAACGGCATATGATGAATGTAGAGGTAGTACTCCTCATATTCTCGACCTACGGAAAGTGAAGTGATGGTGGTCTGTCCCACATTCAAACGCTTTTACCTCCCAAAAGGTGCCCAGGAGTACCAAGAACTCTCTGATACTGAATTTAATAGGAGACTGAATGTACCGCAGAGCGTCAGGCATGCGAACACTGAAGAAATGTTCCATGGTTCTGGCCGAGATTTGAAGCCAGACCGCCCGATTCGTAGCCAGACGCACTAACACCTGAGCTACGATGGAGTAATGCAATATATAAATTTATTATCGACATTTCACCTCGTATACTAACACAGTTTGGAACATTGCATTCTGTACTTTACATATTGGACAAAATGTCCAATGAACCGACGTTGTGGTACTTGTAAAAGCACTACTTTGTAGCAGCTTAGCAACATCGTCAACCAAATTACATCAAACTTTAGCTTTTAAAATCTACTCTATTGATACAAATCGACAACGTACTTTCATATGTAATTCATGATTTATCAAGAAACATTAATTTTATAAACGATTTTACGAAGTCGATTTAAAATCGAACCTCGACTTCCCCTTTACCTAAGAATCAAACCAGATGTCATCCCATCTTTATATGAAATATTTTTCTTCGTTTCGTCCAAAGAATTTACCCTTCAATTTATAACCTTCTTTTTTAGCACACTCTGTATATTCTGTCTACGGCGATAGAGAGAGATCATTCCAAAGATAGTCACTTACTTCCGCCGGATCTCGTGATCATTGTTCACTCACCATATTTGCTTGGTGGTGATGGTTTTCGGATTGGTGGAAAATGGCCCGTGTAGCCGGATAAAGGCGGAAGCTCACATAACGTTTTTGCTGAAATAAGAGATAGTTAACTACAATGGTCGAATTTTTATTACACATAATAAACTGATAACTTGTGGAATTCGGTTACCTATATCTGTAAAGGCAATCTCGCAAATCTATCTGTCATTGGCATGATTTTTTTTGTGGATCTCACCTCCACTTTTTCAAGATAAAAGCAAATAAAATTAGTAAGGTTAAATCATAGATCTTTGTTTTTGTTAGACATCATTTGGAAAAATGATTCTTCATTATTTTTGGTAAAGCGTTGAGTTCTTCGCCCATGCTCTCATTTTCTAGGTGCAGCGAGGAAATCTTGCCAGGTCCGTCTGCATGGAAAGTTTCATTTATTTATTTGTCAGATTTCCCATAAACGTGTATTTGACAACACTTCCCCGCAGTAAGTAGAAAATGGCAGGATAAACAAGGCCTCAATGATGTGAAAACAAATGAGCTATGATTTTATTTCGCTCAGCTTATTATTTTTTTTCCTAACTGGAAAAAGTGGACGTGCAAGCTATGATAGCGTGGTGCTAATAACAATTACAGTTGCAATGTTACCTGAACAAAGAATGATTAACAAGTTATATTTATGTTTTAATTTCCGCTCCCACGCTGCTTTACAGAGATCTTTCCTTTTATAAACTGTAATCAAAGTAGATACAATTATTATGTGATTAAACAGGGTGCTGCAAACTAGCGGTCGACCATCCCCACTGAGGTTTTCTAAGTTTTTCTTCAGTCACACCAGGCAATTGCCAGGATGGTACCTTCAAGTAGCTTGCCGACTCTTTCCCACACCTTTTCCACTAACCTCTCCAAGTCTGAGCAATAGTTGCCTAAAGGCCATAAATAAATTCAAATTGCCATAAGACCTCAGTCAATTTCTCCCATATTTTAATTTGAAAACAGTCCTGTGCACATAGCGAAACACGGGCATAAACCAAAGCTTGAATGGAAAGAAAGTAGCAGTATAGTTTCAGTTCTTGTATGTTGCTGTTTCGGAGTCTTTCTGAACGAATGGTCTATATCAGTTATGATTTCCCCCTCACCAGACGAATGTCGGTCGGGTGGTACTCAATTCAGAGGCATAGGACGCTACATTTCTCCATTATTTTCCCGGAAGTTGTGTTTTGAGTTTCACATGAGCTTTTGGTATAGATATCAATACAACCTTAACAAGAAAATTAAATAAATCAAATAAACATAAATTATCAACTATTTGAATAGAAATAACTATTTTCTTGTTGGTAGACTTATCTATTATCATCCCGGCTAGCAAGATTGCATAAGATTCAAAAAGTTAATACATGCTTGTATATAATACATGTTATGCCTGTATATAATACATGTTAATACATGTACCTGGTATTTATTTCTATTATTGAAAATTATAGATTCAAATTCGTTTCAGTTGGGTACTCGGTTAAATACAAACCATGTTTTGTGGAGATCCTCCTTCAATCTTTTGAAATGCTACAGTATGTCCTTCAGTTTTTATTTGCGTAGCGTTATAATTGTATACAGATAGTGTTACATATATTAGATTACATATCTCGTTCACATCTAGTTCCACAAAATGAGTTGTGTAATCAAAAGAGCTGATAGTAAAAAATTACCGATAGAACTACCTTCCACAACAAGGCAGCATTTGGCGCATGTTGTTAAGAGTTTCATGCATCTTCTTGAACAAAAAATTAACGTTGAAAAGTTACATATGTACATTTGATACAAGACTCTTGATTCCAATTTGTATAGGTCTCTAATTGGAATCAGGAAGAGTCTAAAGTTTTACATCAGCTTATTGCACTGAGTCTTCTAGGAAAAGGAAACTACAGAATTCAATAGATGTGTGACCATCAGACAAATTTGGAATTTAAATATTTTGAACTTTTTTATTTTTAGAGAAGTATTATTTTTAAAACTAAGTATTTTTTTTGTTGTAAGCATATATGATTTTATTAATCGTGGTTTCATTATTGTTATATTATTTCAGAAGTAAATATCATATTTGAGATAATTATTGAAATATTTTTATCTCTAAAAACCGATACGTTTATACTGACTAAAGGATGTAACTAGAAACATTTTTCAATTGTCAGTCACCTGCCAGAGCTGGAAATTACATATGTATGCGAATTAAAAATGTAATTTCCTCTATTTTTTAAAACTAAAACTCGGTGCTCTATCAGCAAAATTTTTTATTTTAATCAAGATATTTTTTTTTCCGGAGCTGTCAATAGAAATTGTGGAGTCTAAGTGTAATTTTTTTAGGTGTCTTCGGTATGCTATGAATATGTTCTACATTAACAGGACCTAGGAAAATCTACGTGCGGTATGGAGAAATGATAACAATCTCTTCTGCATCTTAATAGAGAATTGTGGAAGTTTAATTGGATATGCATTTAATAATACTTTATCTATATGCTTGGCAAAGAATAAATACGTAATGTATACACATTAAAATGGATACTTATTAACACAAGATAATTAAACTCAAAGAAAAGACTCAGATACTTGGAAATTAATCCGCTCAATCTTCTCTTTCTTTAAATAAGAATTCCACTTACATGAAGCAAATCTTCAGTTTAAAATCCATTAAGGACGATTTACTGTTTTCATCCTAGGCTAGTTTATATCAATGTTATGATTTCATTGAACAACACACTTTGAACTTCCTCTCTCTCCTTCCCTCTGGCTTTCAGGTACTACAGGTAGATTGGGAATGACGCATACTTACTTTAAATGGAAGCTCACCTTTGAATTTTCTGATCGCGTTTTCTCCATTAAACTGCCGAATTGCTTCTTTGACTTCGTCTCTGGATCTAATGGAGACCATCTTTGGAGCGCTGGCGGCACGTATGGCACGATCTCTATCCCTCCGCGTCTCTTGTTCTGACACACGACTGCAGAATTCCGTGATACTGTCATCGGCTGCCCTGAGGAAGGATTTTCCGTAACGGAAGTTGATCCCCGGTATGTACCCTGGAACGATGAAAAAAATGATCAATTCATTTCATTTGGCAATCATTCCAATACAAGAAAAATAATTTTTTCTGTATATATGTGTGAATAATTATTTGCAGGTTGAATGTGTGTGCGATATATTAGCACGGTCACATATTTTGTTACATATCAAATAAAGGGACTCTGATCGTTTTGTTGTCACAAAGATTTTTTTTTTCAACTGCATTCACGCATGAGTAGAAAGAAGACAAGAAACTGGAAAAAGTACACAAAAGAATGACAGCCGGCGTGACTGGGACTCGAACCCGACCATGGTGGTGTAATGGACAGCATACCTAATCGGCAAACTGGGAGATCGGATTTGAGTTCGGTCACGGCTGCTGTCAATTTTTCTGTGTTAATTTCAAAATGCATTTAAATTATTGTTAGTATATATTATTAGCACATTAGTAACCTGAGTAATTTTTTTCTCTTAACTAACTGTCACTAGTAAAGCTCTGTTAAAATTTCTAGAATATGAATATTCAAAAACTATAAGTTATACTGCGTGCGTTGTGAAAGGTTTGCATTATGTCTTGAATAATGGTACAATATATTATATATATTAGGAATACAAGAGGATACCAATGTAAGACGAATATAACATATGGTATAAATCGATCTGCATATTTCAGGATTTTCAAATTAGCCTAAAAAGGGAGAAAAGTTAATATACAATCTTCACATTATTTCGTTCGATCCAATCAACTTTCATTAAAAGGGATTAAAAGGAAAATAAGATTATTTTGTAAAAAAGAAAAAAATCAGTATGAAAGGTTTCTTCCTAAAGCCAGACAAGTCCCTAAATAGAAACGTTTCTGGAGCTTTAGAAAACTGAGTAGCACGAGCAACATTCATAATTCTCCGGCCGTAACAACAGAAAGTACATCTGAAGAAATGTCGAAACATGCGTGAATTTGTAGCTAGAGCCACCCAAGTGTTGTGCTACATTTGTGCAAAGTTTACGATTGAATAATGGGGTTTGAGGTGATTTCCATGACAGTCCACTGCACAATCTAAAGTGCGTGTCAATCAATTTCTTACGTGAGAAATCCTCTTATATTGCACTCCCTCAATCCTAAATTTTGCAGAAAGACTATCATTGAGTATAACTTCTTTTATAATTTGCTTTTTAATCATTATTTGTCGAAATATTGCGTCATTTATGACGATGCGTCATCACGTTTCGGCGTCTCTAGCTCCAAAAATATGCACATTTCAATAATTCTTCAGAGGGAGTTTTTCCCTTGTTTCAACTTGACGAATGTACTTTTTGATTTATGGCAACCATTCTTTCAAAGCGCATATAATCATTATACCTCGGGTCTTGTTCGCAACTTGAAGGCATAAACTTTACCAATATGCAAACTTTTGAGTATTGCTATCTTTAAAAAAATAAAAAAAAAAAAAAAAAAATAAAAAAAAAAAAAAAAAAAAAAAAAATAAAAATAAAAAAAAAGTTTGAATTTTGAAGAAAGTATTTATATAATGAGGCGTGCTTTGAAAAATTATCATAAAAGGTTCCTTTCCTTCCCCTGGTTTTATTTTTATCGAAAGTTTTAAATTAGAGGAGAATGGAAACGTTGAAAATGTAAGAATTGTATTGAAAAAAAAATTCGAAAATTCAATTTTAACAAAAAAATAATAACTAGGGTCCGGAAATTGCTAATATAAAATATCTTTAAATATTACATATCAAAAGATCTTTACCAAGTTAAAAGAAAAAGACCAAAATACAAAGGCGAGTCGAAAGTTTCGCAATATTTACCTGCATGCATCATGTATGTCACGTGACCGAAAGAATTCAAGGAGTCGAAGGTTCTCGTTTGAACGGGTCACTTTCCTAGTAGTTGGTGGTGTAAAAGGTTTGTAGTGCTTTGTTCTGTGTGTGATGTGACACAACATAATGAACATGCAATTTCATCTAATTTGGCAACTTATACTTTATGAGTTCGAACTGGGCGAAACATGAAACTCTTGTAGCGCAAAAGGTGAAGGTGAAGCACAGCAAACAGACGGTTCAAGAAATTTCGCTCTGGCTGGAACAACCTCGACGATCATGCTAAGGTCAGGTAGGGAGAATAACAGGCGAGCTTAGTACCTCACAGTCCAGCGTGATTAATCACCTTCACGACCTCACAAAAGCACCCGGAGCTGCCGCATTGTACCTCACGAATTGACTATAGCTTAAGCAAGGGGGTGAGTGGATATTTGCAAGAAACACCTGGAAAACCCATGTGATTTGCGCTTCATCAGGAGAATAATTATATGTGATGAGAAGTAGATATTTTTCCGTAATCCTAACGTTCGTAAGTAGTGGTCAAACAAGAGTCAGCTTCCGGAACCTGTTGTTAAACAAGGGCGTTCGGGACACAAGGTTCTCTGCATCTGGTAAAATTATGAGGGGATAATTCATCACGAGTTCGTTCCGGATGGTCAAACCGTCAATGCCTAATTATACTTCGAACAGTTGGAGCGGATTGGTCAACAGAAAGCGAGTGCTCCTGTAGCAAAACAACGCAAAACTGCATACCGCTCGAATGACCCAGAATAAACCAGAAACTTGAGGGAATCGAACTGCTGCCACACAGCGTATAGTCCGGACCTAACCCCATCGAATTATTATTTTTTTCGATAGATGGATCACTTTCTGCGATCACGACACTTCAATAACCAAGAGGAAGTCGCAGCAACCCGGCACGAGTGTTTCGCCTCGAAGGACAAGAACTGGGATCGAAGAACTTGCAGAAAGGTAGCTTCAGACGCTGCAACACTATGATGTCTACTTTGAATGCTAGGTGGCTTTCGTTGTAACTCGACCAATAAAGTAAGTGACCAGAATATTGGAAAACTTTTGACTCACCCATGTATTAAAAGAATGGCACATAAAATGATTTCAACTTCCATGATTAAAAGGGAGTAGATGCAATGGGAGATCAGTGATTAAAAAAACACAAGAAATAGACTGGGTTATGGATAGAAGGCTCGGTTATTTCCTTCTCAACTCATAAATTTTACTTAAATAAAACCTTACAAGTAAGATGGAATATTAAGTTCTTATTAGTTTATTATCTAGTGTCAGCATATTTCATGTTTCGAAAACAGCACAAAGCTTAATGCATATAAAAACACATTCGCAAATCCGAAGATACATAGAAGTAATGATTAACAATACCAGAATAATATTGGGAGACGTGAGTTCGATTCTTGGTTACTCCAACTCCAATTTTTCTGTACGATTTTGAACATGTTATCATATACAGGATCATTATGTAAAGGAGATCAACACAGAATTTGAATGTCTTTGCATGTGAAATACTTGCAATTACTGCGTACGGTACCTTCTAAATATACCGAAATAATTTACTCTCTTTTACTAAACGTAGACCACTTAGCATGCGTTAGACTAGTAGAAAATTGTATGAACGATCCAGGATGGATTATATGAAAGATTGAATTGAATTGAAATGGTCTTTATTGAAGCGGGCGAGGTTCAGCCTATTACTGCTCTGTCACCTAACCATTGTCAAAATAAGAGTATGGTTACAATATTACATTAAGAAAAAAAAAAGAATAATGCACATTAGCCACTAGTAAGGGCAATACAACAATAATAGAATTACATGAAATATACAATGTTAGTAAAATACGTGAATCACAATACAAAAAAAAAAGAATGATAAAAGAATAATGCACAATAATGATAATATTAATAATAATAATAATAATAATAATAAACAATCCTATATACTAAATGCACTCACTCTCTCTCACACACACACAGATACAGACACCAAACACACACATTGTTTTTATTGGTGTCAACAGTTACATATCTACGAGGAGAAAAAAAAACCGTTACAAATATATAATAATTCTAATTACACAATACCAATGAGTGAAATTGTCAGGTTGGGTCATGAGAGTTTGAGCTTAGTAATTGCTTCCGATGCAGGAAATGTTTGACCATATTTCTGAACGCACTGTAAGTGGTAGAATTTGTAATACTGATTGGCAGAGAGTTCCATGTTCTTGCTGCTGAAACAGAAAATGAACCAGCTGTTTTGCAGAGTCTGAAACGGGGGGACATTAAGGGCGTTACTATTACGTGTTGTGTAGTGATGAACAGTTCTACGAGGGTTAAGTTTATTTGCTAGGTAGAGGGGAGATTTATTTTTTTAAAGTTTAAATATTAAACAACAATAGTGCAAGTTACGTCTCCTTGACATAGTAAGCATATTTTCATTATTCAATTTTGGTAGTACATGTTCCGATCTATGAAATCCAAGGCTAAATCTTACGCAGGCATTTTGTATTTTTTGTATAGATATTGCCTTACTCAGGGTTAAGCCCGGTCCGTAGACTACATCACAATAATCGAAAAGAGATAGGTTAAGGTTACGGACAAGATATAATTTAGTCTCTTTCGTGAAGTATTCGCGTAGTTTATAAAGATACCGCAGGGTTGACAGAGCTTTCGTACACTGGGTGGACACATGAGAGTTCCAGGTAAGATTTTCGTCCATCTGGACTCCTAGATTTCTGACCACCTTGGAATGTGGAATATTTACGTTCATTATGTTCACTTTAATTTCATCCGGAAATATATTCTTCAGGTTATTTTTTGTTCCTATGATCGTGAATGTACATTTTTGTGGGTTAACTAGTAACCCATTACCGACGCACCAATCATTGATAGCTTTCAGATCTTTATTAAGAAGTGTCACTTTGGTATTTAATAGACTGGGTGGAGACGAGATAAATAATTGTGTATCTATCATCAGCATAAGAATGGACTTGAGAATGCTTCAATGTAAGAGGTAGGTCAGAAGAGTATATTGAAAAAAGTAAAGGACCTAATATAGAGCCTTGTGGCACATCATTATTAATTTTAGCTGGTTCAGATAAAACCAGTGCGGAATTTTGTAACATAACTCTTTGTTCTCTGTTATAGAGATACGACCGGAACCACGAGAGAGTAGACTTCGCTACATTGTAATAATTAAGTTTGGCTAAAAGTAAATCGTGTTGCACTAAATCAAATGCCTTTGTGTGATCAAGCAGAACTAGTACAGTAACATAAGAGGAATTAATTGCTTGTAACATTTCGTCAGTGACTTGTGATAATGCAGTAGTAGTGCTATGGTGCCTGCGAAAACCGGACTGACTTACAGGTAGTAGATTGTGTTTAGTTACATATTTGTACAGTTGCTGATATACAATTTTTTCAATTACTTTCGACAAGATAGGTAATATACTAATAGGCCTTAAGTCTTTCAGAGATTCCACTTTTTTTTTTTTCGGAAGTGGCTTAATTTTTGCTTCCTTCCAATGGCTGGGAAAACAACCATTATTAAAAGAAAAAATTATAATGTGAGTTAATGATGATAGAATAAATGCAAATGCTAAGTTCAACATTTTTTTTGTAATACCGTCAAGTGCTGCAGCATTCGACTTAATGCTTTTTGCTGCTCTCTCCACTTCGAACTCTTTCACTTGACGTAATGTAAATGGCTCTGACAGATGGTTAAATTTCAGCGTATTGAAGTAACTCACGTTTCTAGATATAGCTAATTTGTCAGTAATATTTGAATTAGTTACATCAACAGAACAGTTATTTATTAAATTTGGATCATTTACGTTGCTAGGAAGACAATGCAAAGGGTTTGCCTTGCCCACTCCTAACTTACGGAGTTTGTTCCACATAGCTTTTGGGCTGCTGCTGTTATTAATATGATGGGAGAAATAAGCTACTTTCTCCTGTCTTATAACGGTTGTTGTGAAGTTACGGAGCTATTTATACTCATCCCAATGTATTTGCAATTTTGTTCGTTTATAGATATTTACGGTGCGCATTATCTCTTAATTTCATTAACAACCGTGTGTTGCTTGAAATGTAAGGTAGTTTGCAGGCTGTTATTTTAGCAGTGGAAATCGGGGCATGTTTATCAAATATGTCTATAAGGGACTTCTGTAAAAAATCAACTTTTTCATCGACTGATTCATATGATTTGAGTGCATCCCAGTTAAATGTTCTTGCACTCTGACAAAGTTCACGCTCATCAAAACAAGAGTAATTGCGGTAAGTTATATATACTGGTTCGCTTCTGCGTGGTTTGATTATGTTTAAGGTTACCGTAGTTAAACAGTGATCAGAGCTTCCTATTGGTTCGTACACTTCGTGCGTAAGCACATTGTTTATGTTATCTGTTATGATCAAATCAAGCAGCGATTCCCCTGATTTAGTTATACGGGTGGGTTTGTTGACAAGTTGAACAAGCTGGTTTGTATCTAAAATATTCTTTAAATATATGGTTTCTGGGTCCTCTGGAGACATTTGATTACAATTAAGGTCACCAAGCACGAACAAATTATCAATCTGTGAATACATACTCGCTATCAGATCTTCTAGAGCTGACAGTTTGTAGTACGATGTACGCTCCAATTATTCCTATTCGCGTGGCGTTAATTTTAACGATAATATTAAGGTACTCAATATGATTCTCACCCAGTACTAGCGCCGGGTTATATATTTTAATATCTAAATGATTGCGATAATATATGGTCGGTCCTCACGGATTACACTGTAGCCAGCTACATCGAGTGCAGCTGAGGTTATGGATTCGTCTAACCAAGTTTCCGTAATTAGAAGAATTTCGTATTGTTGCTTGTAAAGAAGCAAGCTAATTTCGTCCATTTTGTTTAGCATTGAGTGAACATTAGCATGGGCTATTGTAAAATTTGAAGGTTGCAGCGACATGATTTATGTGGGGAAACGTTTAGTTATACTTCGAGATTGCATGTTCATGTGTTGTAGCTTTACAGCGTTGATCGGTCTGTCTGTATTTTTATGGTAAATAATCGTTACTATGACAACTAAGCTACTTCTTGTATTGGTGACAAACAAATAGTTACAATGATGCTCTTCCTTCCACTTACCTATGACTTTTTCTTCCAAACAATTGCACTCACTGGTAAAACTGATCCTACTTCTTCTACAAGATATTCTAGGTTGTATCTAGGAGTCATATACAGCAAAGACTAAAGTGTAATGAATATGCAAATACAATTGTGAAGAAATCATATATGATAAGATTTCTATAGAGAAATGCAGAGCTTAGTTTTTTTGATCAGGTTCTTCTAAAACTGTTCCAGGTTTATGCACAAC
Source organism: Lepisma saccharinum (assembly GCA_022664845.1). Classification (NCBI taxonomy): domain Eukaryota; kingdom Metazoa; phylum Arthropoda; class Insecta; order Zygentoma; family Lepismatidae; genus Lepisma; species Lepisma saccharinum. The sequence continues at coordinate 144,349 of JAGDQP010000342.1, forward strand.
GTATGTCCAATACTAGAATTTGCAGCACGAGTGTGGAATGATTATAATTAGGCACACTATGTATTTTCTATTCGATATTTCTTACCACGAATTGCTAAAAAAAAGTTATCAATCTTTAGAACACGAAGATATAAAAATAGACTTTGTGTCTTTATTTAACATTGTGTTAAACTGTATATGACTCGAAGGAAATTCTGAAAACACTAGAACTAAATCGAAGACTCCGTAGCAGAAGGCGACAATTTGAACGAAGTGACATTTTGATGTTACCATGATCATTCTTGTGTCCTGCATCAATTCCAAAAATAAATTTCCTTCATTTACCACTGTTAGACCAGTTTTGTTACATATAATCTTTTGGAAGTTGATGCAGATAAAATGAACAGTGAACATATTAAGATCAAAATCTCAATTTCGTTCAAATTATCGCTTACCTCCTTTTGACACGGATCCCTCGATATACTGAAATAAAGATCAAGGACTAGTAAGGCAATAACAGTTAATGTTAGGATATTTAGGATAAATCAAGAAGATGATCAGGTGTATGGGAACGGGAATAATTCGTTCTCAAATCCGATCACATTTCTTCAAGTTCTAAACCCTAGTAATAATTAATGTATTTAGAAAAAAGAATAAAAAAATATGTGAAGATATACATTTTAGAACATTTTAAAAGAACAACAATGATAGTAACTAAATATACCACACATGAGAATGAAAGAAGTGTTAGCATAAGAATATTCAAAAGAAGCGTTGATAAGTCATAAGTGATACCTGTGTAGCCAAGTATATATCTTCTGCTCTTGTCAGCTACTCTCTTCGCTGGATCCGAATTTATAACTGTTGCTGAGGGAGGTCGGCTCAAAACGTTGAAGTTACTTTCCTTCAGCGGGGGACGATACGGTTCATGTCGCTTCGTCAATCCCTTATGGCCCAACTCCTAGACAAAGAAAAGCACATAATGATATGCAAACGTAACGATAATTCAGTTGAGGTTTAAATTATTAATCAATACAAAAATTTCGGGGTGAATACATGATGTTTCAAAACAAGGAGTATAGTTTGAAGCTAGAGGTAGCAAAATGTACCGCGACGTTATCACAGATAACATATCATCTCGACAAATAATGACGTAACAGGTGTCGACTTAGGGCATGAAAATGCTTTTGAGCTAGCTTTATGGTTTAGGGGATGCCGCTTAGAGAGGAACGCTGGCTTTGGAAGGTAAACACACGTAGGAATGTTCAGAACAGGTTTAATCTAATCATAAACTTCGTTTAAGTACATTCCCTAGTTATAGCTGTTTCGGTTGTCATATAACCACACGTCTTTCATCATCACTTACCGAGATTACGTCGTTTGGGACGTTAAGCTGCATTTGGCTACTCCTAGCTCCAAAACTAATCATTGTTGGATGCTTTTGTGGCCACTTTAATATCATTATGACCTCAGTAACTTATTCTGAAAGATTTTTCACTGATTAACAATGGTGTTGACAGACATTTTCCCATGGGTGGGCCAAAGGTGGGCCAATGCAATATTTGGGTGGGCCGTTTAAGAAAGAAAAAAATAAAAGCAACATATCAGTTTTGATAATTTACACTATCTCGCATCGTTAAAGGAACGATTTCAACTTTTAAAATGAAAATACAATTTAAGCACATAACGTATGAAAATAAGCTTTGGAATACGTTACTCTGAGAGCTTAGTACGTAGTATTAGCTATCTCCCGTAAGACTTCTATTGTATGATTGTCTTAAGAAGAAGAAAGATATTACAGTGTGGCGAAAAATTTGGAAACCCATAAAAATAATTTAGTCAGCCTTTCAACCATTCGGACAAGCCGAGGATCATAATATTATTGTAAACCTATTGATATATGTCGACACCAGAAGTCAAAGGATACAAGTCACATTGACGATTAAAAGAAGTTCAAGGTAATCTTTATATATAACCCGAAATATATGTGACACAAAATTGTCATATTTTGTTCATGGACACATTAGGATTCAAGGTCTCTATCAAAGGTGTCCATCCCTCCGGAGGTCACCCCTCAACATAATTACCCCTCACCCTCCAACCTGGAGAGTGATGTGGAGTGGAGGCGGAGGGTTATCTCCATACTGGAGGGTGATGTGGAGTGGAGGTAGAGGGCCAGATCATAGCTGGAGTAAAGGTGGAGGGGAAGATCAGAACGAGTAGAGGTTGAGGGAAAGATCATAGCTGGAGTGGAGGTGGAGGGGCAGATCATAACTGGAGGGTGATGTGGAGTGGAGGTGGAGGGCCAGATAAGAGCTGGAGTGGAGGTCAGGCTAAAATGGACACCTTTGACTCATACTGTAATATGATAGCTGACAAAATCAAGAGTTTAGAATCGTAAACGCTACTCTTGATTTTTATACTTTTCCCCTTCATTTATCTCATTTTTGTTCTTTTTTCATGTATCCTCATTAGACTTAGTGCCATATTTGGTAGGTATTACCTACTGTTCATAGCACTTCAATAAAGATTATAGATAGATTATAGATTAGTATTATTTAACTCTGCTAATGTGGTTATTAACTAAATATGATTTAATAATATCAATAACAATAAAATAATGACGTTAAATATATAATCCTACAATGAGCAATTTTAATTAAATTACCATAGGCTACTTGTGGAAGATATGTTAATTATACTGAACAAAAAGATAATACAAACTATTTTTGTTCAAACAAAAGCATTTTAAAGTAAACAAAAACGTGAGTATTAATGATAGATACCCTTTAAATGTTAAACACCATCTCCGGGAATATTTATCTCCTGATGATATAAAGTCAAGTTAGGGAGAAAAATAATGCTTGTTTCTACTGTCAGAAAAGACAGGTTAGGATGTTTTTAGCAGTCGGCGTCTTACAAGGAACAGTCGCCAGGTGTCATAATTTTGGCTGGGAAGGTTTACCTAGACACTGTATCTACATACGAATTTTCATCCAAATCATGCTCCAAGTGCTGTCGTCAACAAATGACGACAGGGGAACCCGACAAATATGAAACATAGAGAGCAAGTAGCTAAATCGAATACAGAGTACGAAAAACACCTTCCATTTTATAAACTGTTACATATATTGAAAGAAAATGCCATCAATGGATACTGGACAGGAGATATGACAACAACGACTGCCATCTTGAAAGCGGCCATCTTGACTATGCTTTAAAATATTTTATTATACAGTAAGAGGGGCATGTGACATATCACTCTGTGCTGGAATGTTTCAAGACACCCAATGGATGAAGTTAGTTTTGGCATAACTCTAATCCTGTATGAGAAAATGAGACGTGAAAGTGACCTGGAGAATGTTTGAGCCGAATGATGAAAAACCATTTCTGTTGAAATAGTTGATGGAACGAAAGGCAAACGGCTACATAAGAGGTACAGTTATATTGGAAAATATGATCCTCATGGCTGCGACATGAAGTGCACTATAAAGTTTTAAATACACTAACGGAAGATGAAGTCCCAATTTCAAGAAGGCGTTATGCTAGGTGTACGTTACAATATACAGGTCAACTTCACGTGTCATTTTTTCGTACAGGATTAGAGTTATAATAAAATCGACTTCGTCATTGGATGTCTTGAAACATTCCAGCACATACTGATATAACACATGACCCTCTTACCATTTAAAATGTTGAAGCATAGTCAAGATGGTCGCTTTCAAGATGGCGGTCATTGTCTTCATACCATCCAGCTTGTTTCATCTCCTGTCCAGTATCCATTAATAGCAAAGGCGCTCATTAAGGAGGGGCAAGGGGGCGCTCGCCCCCCCCCCTAGCCAGAGGTATTTATACTATGCAAGATAGAAAACAAAAATAAAATATTTATATGTACTTTCTATATTTTATTTTTTATTTACTTCTATTTTATTTATATATTTATTGTCAATTAGATAAGATACCAGTAAAATGAATTGTATGGGTGGTAAAGCTCAATTAGAGTGTCAATATTTAAAATGCTCGTTTACAGACATTTTTATTACAATATTTCTAAATACGTTCGAAAACGAAGACATATCATATATATATATATATAATTCGATGGAAGTTCTACACATTTCATTGTAGGTAGTTACATATCCAGATTGGTGATTTCCTCATTATATTGTTTTTGCAGTTTTTAATGACGGGACACGAAACTTTAACAATAATACCAAGTCTGTGTTGTCTAAGTCATTTTGAATTATTTTCCTAAGAAATAATAGATCAGAAATGCTACGTCTTTGCTCTAATGAACATAAGCATAGTACATTTTATCTAAAGTAGAAACGTTGTTAAATCTTCCCATTCTTATTACAAATGCTAGAAATTTAAAAGCTTCATTTACAATATTTTTTATGTGGCTATTAGACGTTAATTTCGTATTAAACGTGACACCAAGATTTGTTAACGGGGCCTACTAATGAATTTAACAATTAGATCTATAAATCGTTTTATTTGTACTGAATAATAAAACTTCGTATTCATTGCAAGTTGATTGATAACGCAGCAGTTAGTAAAGTTGCCTAAACTATGCTGTAGTTTTATGGCATCTTCCATGGAATTAATTTTAGCATATATTTGAGGTCATCCGCAAATAACACATTTTTATTATCTGGTAAGAATTGTGGTAGGTCATTAATGAACAAGAGAAATAACAGCGGTCCAAGATCCGAGCCTTGCGGGACTCATAACAGTGCTGTATATTCACCAGATTTGTGTTCCTTAAATAGAATAGACTGTCCGCGATTAGTATTAGATAAGAGCACATAACCTAATCAAAGATAGAGAGAAGTGATGGTGATTTAATTTACCTTGTGATACATTGTGATTAAGTCTGTCAAAGGCCTTTTCAAAGTCAATATAAATCAAATCGACTTGCTTTCGTTTGTCCAACGAGTTTCCAATAAAATCTGTAACAATTGTAAGGTTTGTTACCGTGGATTTTGTGAAACAATGCCATGTTGTTTAGTTGAGATAACTGCCTTTAAATGATTAATAATTCGTTGATATACAATCAGCTCAGAGAATTTTGCAAAGATTGCTATAGGCCTGTGGTTGGTAATTTCTCGTCTGTTGTTTGTTTTAGGTATAGGACAAACTAAAGCAGATTTCCATTTGTTAGGGAAAATACATGTTTTTAGTGCCAAGTTGAACTCAATCAATAGGGAATATTTAAATTTATCAATACATCCTTTCACTATATACGAGGGTATACCATCAGATCTAACTGTCGTTTTGGATTTTAGATTCTTGAAAGCTTTTCCTATTCGTTCAAATGTATTTGATCAACAGGTAGTATTCAGATTTCTTCGTAACCCCTAGAATTACTATCAAAATTACTGAACGGTTGAGAAGAGGATACAAATACTGATTGGAAATACTATGCAAACGTATTAGCTATTTCTTCATTGTTACACAAATCTGAACTTCAAATTTTAATATATTTGAGGGAAGATGTTTTGTTTTGTTTTAATAAAGTTCCACAGTTTACCTGGATCATTAGTGATATTATTTTCAGAATTTAATATAAAGGTCTTATAGGCTATTTTTATGTCTTTTTTTTTACTTCTCTACGCAATCGAACAAATTCCTGATAGCAGGGTTTTGAATTTTCAATTTGGTATGTAGACTTAATATGATAAATTGTTTTAACCTTGAGTTTCCTAATAATGTCTTTAGTAAACCAGCACGGATATTTTGAGACAGAATTTCTTTCGCAGGGGACACATTTGATAAATATTTCATAAATAATATCTTAAAGTTTACTATGTTAAGTCACTAACATTATTATACTCTTTTAAACATTTCCAATCAACTTCCAGTATACTTTAAGGTAGGTTTAATGTACTTCATGACATGGTTCTTTTTGCGCCCTTAATTTAGTAAATATTGTAGTGGTTATCTTGTTGATAACTTTTAGTATATCATAGAAAAACTGTCACTTTATCCTTGCCCCCCTCTGAAAACCACAAGATGGGCGCCCATGATTAATAGCCATTTGCTTTCAAAATATGTAACCGTTTCTAAAAGAAAATGCGTTTCTGTACTCTGTATTCGATTTACTTCCTCTGTACGTTCTATCTTTCTCGGGTTCCCCTGTCGTTATTTGGCGACCACAGCACCTATAATTTTGGTTGACAAGGTTTATCAAGGCATTGTACCTACATACGAATTTTCATCAAAATCGGGCTCTGACATCTGGCGAGTGTTCCTTGATAGTTAAGGTACCATCGGGATGTTCGTGTGGTGAAATTGAAGGAACCTATGGAAAACATGTCAGGCGGTTCGCAGTAGGATTTTATTGTGGACTCGAAAAGATAGGCTAGGAAAAGACACTTTATTTAGTTTTCCTCATATACATAAATCTAGCGTAAATTACGCCTCTTGCACATTGGCAGGGGTATAGATGACTGCCACACCCTATATGTAAAAATAGGAATAACTGACTCTACTAACTCTATGGCTTACGGAACTAGCAAGTTCATCGCCGCAGTAACAAACGTTTGCCATTAGATTCTATTCTGGGAAACAATGGAATATAATCTTAGTTTTTCTCCCATTCGAGCTAGACGGCATTTTTATTACAATGTAGGGTGAATCATGGCTTAATTCTTCATTACACAGTCTCCTCCATCTTTCCGGTTATCTCCTGCCGATTCGGCCCGTATACCTATCTCAAAATCTTATTCTTAAACACATGGTATTTATGCTAATTTACCAGAGTAAGTCGTACTCCAACTTTCGCAACCAAAAAGCGCTACCAGCAAAATAATAGTTCGTATATTTTCAGTTTCAACTTCCTTGATTTTAATCGCGAGGTTAGGAGATTCTAGACTGAATAGAAACATGAGTTCTCCGATGCTCAGAGACTTTAATATTATAATATAAGCACTAATGTTTGTTTTACTATTTCTAGCGTAAATTAATCTAACTTTAAATCACCTGAAGTCAGTTATACGCGAGGGGTCGCCCGGGTTAAAGATGATGGGGTTTGGCGCTTCCCCTGCATGATCCTTAATATTTTTTTGCTAAATATTTTTTTCGTCTCGCGTTTCAAATAGCGATTTGTACTTTTTTCTTGTAAAGTGCGCTCCTGTAAAAGTTGTGCCCCTAGGGCCGGGCCTAGTGATAAATCCGGCCCTGAAAATAGTGATGCAACAGTGTTTGATGATTTGACGTGGAATTATCCAACAGGCGTCAATGTAATTAATATATGAAGAATGGAGCTAAATAAATTTGTTTTGATATGCTTATATAAACTGAAATAATTTGATTTAGGAAATTTACATAATGATTTAATTTCTCTTTTGTTATTATACGTTTCACACGAGCAATTAGTAAACACAATCTAAAGTAACCATACTATTTGAGACCACTGAACTCTGGTGGTTGTTGCTGGCTGTCATGGTCTAACGGCACTGTGTTTACAGAAACTTTACGCACTGTACGTACAGTACAAGCCACATAGTTCAGGTGTCAATTCCCGACTAAAGCATGAATGTTGTTTAAAGATGGTCGTTGTGCTGCATCTGAAATATTAAGTAAATAAATTTGCTAGTTGGAGTATCTGAACAAAATTCAAGATTTTCTATTTTGTATCCATTTTTTTTTTCACTTTTTTCGTGTATTTTCAGTTGATCATTTTTTAATTTAAGAAATATTGTCCAATGGCTACTCCGGCGTTATAGGCAACTGTGGGGCAATTCTTGACTACCTTAATACCTCATTGAAAATTTGGACAAGGTGTTTCTCATATAGTAGCTGAAATGTAAAACTGAGTCTAATATATTGTTTTAAGAATTTTAAGGGCTTAAAGTATTGTTTTAAGAATTGAAGGAAACGAAACCACAGAACACTGAAAAAAAATATTACTGCCTGCAAAATTGTAACATTATTTTTCCTGTTAGAAATTTTAGAGTTTATGTATTAAAAATTCTTCATAATTTTGGAACACGAAAAATTCTCGTACAAATAAAATTCTTAGTCGTCTTAAAAGTAGACTACTAAGAAAGCTGAGAAAATATATTTGCTTCATTGACATTATATTTGAAAGTAATTAAATGAGTTACTATCGATAAATCGAATGAAGAAAAAAAATCGTTTCGAAAAGGTGATCAATCTTGTACATAAATAGTTTAAAACTGAGAATAAAACACTATTAAATTAAAACATGTACGTGTTTGTTTATTTATGTTTGGTATGAACAATTATATGAGAGTATGCTAAAACAGGATGGTCCGTCAAAACAGGATACCACCTTTAATTTTCAAGAAAATGCTTCAATGTGTGTCTAACTGCAGAACGAGAGTCGGAACGTCACGATTCACAAACTGCATTACGTGTAGAGTAAAAAATGACCACCACAAGTTGAAAATACAGTATAATATATTTGAGTAAATTGTTCAGAGTTTGACCAAGTACGTCAGTTTAGCATATCATTCAGTTTTTTTTTTACTCAAAATATTTTAATTGAAGCAAATCATTCTTTGGTTGTAATTTTACTTTAAATAGTTTTCGTTTGCTTGTTTAGTTTTCTGAAAACTCCATATATTCTTGTTCAGTGCATACTCGGGTAAATCAGGGTATCATGTGACATGACAAAATGGGATACCGTCTTATGCAGTTAAAATGTTAATTAGTATTGTGCCAATACAACAAACTCTTAATTGAGTTGAACCGAAATAAGTTAACGAGTAGCTGGCAAATTAGTTTTGATAAATATACAACTACAAATTAATAGTAATATTATAACTTATATTTTTCTCTCTAATGTCTTTCATGGTATGTTATTTGTTGTTTTATATAACTTTTCTCTTTGTAGTAAAATAGCCCAGCATCAGACAATATTTCTATGTGTATTTTGTTTTATCCAACCAGTCTGCCAAAACGAGTTACCTGCACCCGTTTGCAAATAGAAAATGAAGAACAAAATGTACTGTATTTTGCAAGAATTGTCGAGTTTGCCAATTAATGTAGACGTACTGTTAAAGACTTCTGTAAACTTTGAATAAGTTTTGCCAATTTTGAAGATAGCTATTTTAGATCTTGCCATTAAGTATTCCCTCTCTGACCAATTCTCCCCTATGTTATTAAGCAATTAACACCATAGAAATTAAATAAACAGAAGATGATACAGGGAAACATTGGCCTGATCATAGCCTAAGAAAAAGAACCGTATCAATCTTTGAGTAATTTAGAAACTTTATTTGTTCTCATGAATACCATCTGCAAGAGGCAACGAATCTATCTGAAGTTAAGCTCTGAAGTTGTCTTTATAAGGACCTCATTTGTATGAAGGGATTTACTCCTTCCCATGATCCTCCTGTCTCCTTTAAAATGGTCTCTGATGTGTTTAGAGATGAAAGTTATTTAACTTCAACAAAGTACCATCAATAGCCATCTACTAGAGAAATAGACCCTGTAGCATGCTATTTTATGTGTATGGCATGACTTAAAAGTCTATATCCCAGAATAGAGACTAGGATTACGTCATGATGTATCATTGGACTTAGTCATCACATGGTACATTTATTTCACTTTAAATGCTTGTTCAAATTATACCTGTTTCGTTGGTAAGATTGTCCCTACGAAATTTTGTGGTATAGTGAATATTTCGAAAAACAAAATTATTTTTGAAGCCGAGAAATCACTGTTAATTATATGTTAATTTATTGTTCGCAGCAACTCCTGTGGAAACGTCACAGAAGTCATTTTGCCTAAAAGTGAAAAGACTAACGTTACTCTATGATTTTTTTTTTACTCTTAAAAAAACACGATCTATGGAGAAAATATAAGTTGTACAGGAACAACACAACACTCTTTACTGTCTAGAAACTATCCTAATACATCCTTTATATACAGTAAGTACTGGGAAACATTATAGTATTTAAACTTACCTCAATAATTTCTTTCGTGTTAGCGCCATATCGCTTCCCAACACGGAATTTAAGTGTAGGGCAGTGCCCTGTGTACCTTGAAAGAAAAAGAAAAAGAAACATGAAATCACCACGCAATGGAAAGTTTACTCTCATTCTAAAAACTATATTGAATGTAATACAAGTGTTTCTGATTTATGCCTACAAACCCAAAGAGGATTGCATAATTATAAATTTATGGTTTTCACCAATAGTTTAACCGCAAAATAGTTTTCTTGTTAGTCTCCTAAAACTAAGGTCAGGTGAAATGTTTCCTTCTTAATCTCACCCATTTAAATATATATTTCACCTTTGTTCGACATAGTCAAGGAATTGTCAGGCATAAGAGTAGAAATTAGGCAGCTCCAACGTGGAAGCCTATAGAATTTATTGATTTTGATAGGACATATAGAGGGCACAGTACCAGAACCCTCTCGCTTTGGAAGAAATCCCTTGGCGGATCCGGGAATCGAACCTGGGATCCCACGATCAGTAATCAGCGACGGTAATCACTAGACCAACGGGGCGGAGAGAGAGAGAGGAAGAAGACCGCCTGATGGTCTAGTGGTTACCGTCGCTGACTGCTGATCGTCACATTTCATATTAATAAAATAAAATACAGTAATAAGAAAACATATTTTGTCTTTCAGAAGCATTGCAGCTCATCGAAGTGTCCTTTTTTTTCAATCAGGAGGTCCTGAGATCGAATTTATGGTTCCAGCATCCTCACTAAGGTTCTCTGTGAACCAGCCGATACGCCTGTATGCCTTGAAATAAGATCAGTGTACCTTCTTTCTTCGTTCTTCTACGGATACAAGTAAGTGTATCCCAGCAAGCCAGTCGACGTCGGCACGACGGCGGTATTTGGTAGGCGAAAGTCAGGCCAACATCAGGTATCAACAAGTCGGGGGACCGATGGCTGCCCGGAAATAGCCCGACGACCAAACGCCACTTATGGGTCGGTACCATCCGTCCCAACTATTTCCCAACTTAACTAGTCAGGTTCTGTCTATCCTCGACGGCAGCGAGACCAAAATCCCCGTCTTGGTCGGCATTTAGCTTGTTAACTAACTCTATGGCTTATGGAACTCGCAAGTTCATCGCCGCAGTAACAAATGTTCGCCATTGGATTCTATCCTGGGCAATATCAAGCCAGTTTCCATCACGAACACCTACTACTCGAAGATCTCTTCTAATATTGTCCTCCCAACGACGTCTCGGTCTTCCCAATGGCCTCTTTCCATCCGGCCTTCCAACCAGGATAGAATATAATCTTCGTTTTCCCCCCATCGGAGCTACATGGCCTGCCCACCTTAGTCGTCGTGATTTCATTATTTTTACAACATCTGGTGAATCGTACAGTTCGTGGAGTTCTTCATTATGCAGTCTCCTCCACTCTCCAGTCATCTCGTCGCGTTTCGGCTCATATATCTTTCTCAAAACCTTATTTTCAAACACACGTAATTTATGTTCATCTGCTAGGGTCGTACTCCAACTTTCGTTCTGTATATTTTCAATTTCAATTTTCTTGATATTAATCGCGATGTTAGAAGTTTTTGGACTGAATAGAAACATGCGTTCCTCGATACTAAGCGACTTTTTATTTCTTCCGTGAGCTCATTTTTGCTTGTTTCGTATGAACCCAAGTATTTAAATTTGTTTACTTTCTCTATGACTTCATCCTTAATTCTTATGTTTTTATTTCCTTCATTCCCTTGCCTTACAATGTTGTAAATTATATAGAAATACTGTTTACTTCTGAGTTCTGTAGCCGCGAGGGAGGAGTCGTAACTTGATGACGGGGTAGGATGATACAATTCAGTAACGAATATAAAGTAGGTAGTAACAACGTTGCCATTAGCATTTAATGAACTGTAGGACATCATCTCTTCATCTCGCGTACAGTATTCGTTGGGAGAAGGGATATAATTATTTTTCTGTAAATGCTTTTAAACGTACCGTATTGTAAGTATCGTGTTAATTATAGATATTTTAGGAACATTTCAAGTTCGGAAAGCCAACCTAAATAATATCTGATTATTGTATGAGGTATGCTAAGCATGAAGGTCGCAATTATCGTACCTGCACTTCTAAATAATGCAGTTATTTCTTTTACACAAATGAAATGTCAAATAATAGCCCTCTGCAATCCGCATATTTTCCAATCGATAAATGAGGATTCATTGTATGGGCTGTAGCAGCAATATATTATTGTTATATTTTACTTAAAAAATGGTAAAATAGTTAGGCTACATTGAAAAGAAATCTGCCTTCTTCTTTAACGGCGGCAGTGCATCCTCGTCATAGGATACCACAGAATCCTCAGAAACCACAGAATTGCTCGTATCCTCAGAAAAGTAGCAAACGCCATGGCCGCCATGCAGTACGTTTTTCATGGTTCCTTATGGTCAGACAGATTGTCTCGGTCGGACAGCTTGAGATGGTTCGAATTGTGGCAAGAGGGAAAAATAGATGCTACAGTTTTCTTAGCGTCTCGTGAAGCTTGAGCTTCCAATGAATCGTAGCGGAGGATGACTAGGTCGGATGACTCCGTTAGGAATCGGATACTTCTCCACCACGAAGTTTCCAATATAACGCTTATACCTACAAGACGAGATCATTAGTGTTCTGTCCGGAGGCACTTCAGTTATGGTAATGGAAATATAAACAGAAAACGTTTGATTTTACTTTAAAAACTTCTTTTTTCTGTAACTCAAACACTCAGTGATGTACAATTAAGATCAAAAGTGGCAACATTGTGTACGATGTGTTCACTAGCCCAGAGACAAGATAATAATAATAATAATCTCCCCTCCACTATTTATTTCATTTCCAGAACTGGAGTTGCAGCCAAACACACCCATCACAACATTCATTAGGTGGCGAAAATGCTGAAATGAGGCCCAGCTTCAAGATTCGTCGAGGGAACTACCCAGATAGAACATTAAACTTGCAGCAATGTTGGCATTACAAGTCTCCAAAACTTGCATCAAGTTTGGCATTGCAAGACTGCAAACTTGCTACAATCTTGCAGCAAACTTGCTACAAATCTTGTTTTTAAAAACGTTGGGAGACCAACATCGAGCCTGTAGCGAGAAAATATTTCAGTCTGCAGTAGAATTCGAACTCATGAACTCACGAAATTGTTGCCTACCACTCTACCACGGTTTTCCTGCTGAACAAAGTGCATTTTACTAATCTTTTTATGTTACTGGACTAAAGGTATTTATGTAGATTTTAATTCGAAACTGGGAAATTTTATTGATCCTGTGTTAGATTAGAGCTATGAAGAAAGCTGATTCGTGATTTTTCAGAAGTGATTCACCTCAAAAGTATCATAATGATGTTTACTTTACTGTTCGGGTCGACGACATTTCTCAAACAAACTGACTGCCAATTTTACAGATGGTACGCTAATTTAAACCAAGTTTTGATGAGCCTTGATTTTTCCCTAGAGTGATAAAATAACAATAAACTTTCCTGCTGGATTACTAACTGGAACGCCGGGTTAAAAAAAATATCTTAACACCCCTTTTTGTTCGTATTTATAAATATTTCCTCCCCTTTTTCTTCCTTTTCAATTTTTCAACATCTTACACAATTTTCAAAACTGTACGTATTTCCCGAAAATAAGTTAAACAATCCAATTTAGATAATTATTCTTTTCTTTCATTATACACAATACAAAGACCAAAACTGCAGCATTTCATCGACCCGAGCAGTAAAGTATACATATCGTTATAATTTTCTGAAGAGGCTCGCTTGAGTAACATCAACGAAGCAAGCTTCATAGCTTTAAAACAGGATCAATGAGCTTTCACAGTTAAGAATTTCTGTATATATTTCAGTCCATTTACTTAAGAAACAATTTTTGTAATTAGTAGCGGAGCGGATAGAGCAGTCGCTCTGAAGACAGAGCTGGCGCGATAGAACATTCGGTAGAGTAACCGACTACAAACAAAACTGAAGATCGTAGGTTCCAGCCTCAGTCTCGACATTAGAAATCTGTTTCCGCCACAGGCTTGATGTTTATAAGTACAAGTTTGTAGCAAGTTTGGCATTCCAAGTTTGTAGCAAGTTTGGCATCGGTTAGCTAGCAAGTTTGCAGCAATGCAATGTCAAACTTTGTGCAAACTTGCAATGCTAAGCTGCGTACAAACTTACTTCAAGTTTGGGTGCTGTTTTGGTATAGAAGGTAATAACTGCAAAGTAATAAACGCAAACAAATAGAGCAATAAGAACAAAGGCGAGCGAGCACAAATGACCTCCTCCTGAGGTGCATTTACGGCTCAGTGACTCTTCTAGGGATAACAAAATCCACAATCTCAAGAGGTCCGATATCTACTTGCCAGACACTTTGGATTGTCTATTGTTTTCCACCGGTTTTCAAGTATATTGGCATGTAGAAATGGTTCATCTCTGTAAAAGTGATAAACAATAACACCGTTTCTGTACGTGATGAAAAACACAAGCCACTAAACAATAATTCTGCCTAACCATAACCATGGTATCAACCATTTGGACAATAAACATTTGTGGTTGGGGCACCCATCAGTTCTACTTTGGCAGAGTTAAGCCCTACCCACTTGGATTAAGAAACTTTCTCCCTCAAATATGTGACACAAATTGGGAACTTCATAAATGTATACATAATATAGCGATGATCTGTATCAGTTTGGGTCTACCATCTCAAGCCCTTGTACATATCTGAGGGATGGCGACGCTCGGCGAGCACTCGTTCAGGGACAGGGAAGGGCAATTACTCTATAAGTAAAATATCAGTGCCCCGAGTCGGACCTTTAGCGGCAAACTTTACGCCGACATCGGTATGAGACGTCGTCCCAATGACCGGATGTTGCCCAAAACCCGATGGTCTGCCGACCAGGGCGGGCCGACGTCTAACCGCCAAATCCACAACTACCACCCACCAAATTCCCAACCAAAATAGAGAATTGATCGACTCTGTTGATGGATGGTTAATGGTTACTGACTACCGGTATGTATATCTAGTTGTACTTTGTCTAATGCCTTCGTCAAGATATATTTGCTTGCGTTGGCAAACGAGTGTGTGTTAGGCGCCATGATGACGTCCAGTTAAGCATCGCCTGTGAGCCAACGATGGCCCACTTGCACTATTCCGCCAAGTCGGCAGCCACCTTAAACCCATACGTTTGGCCGACGTCCTTTTGCAGCTCAAATGCCGACTTGGGCTGGCGCCACCATCAAGCCAACTTTGAGCCACCTCCTTGATTGCAGCCGCAACAAATCTGGTAGTGACCCACCACAATGTGCCACATTTTGCTCATGGAGTAGCAAATGGATCATTTTAGGAAGCATGCTGATCTTCGCCTGGTGAAACTGAGGCAGCACATTGGGAAACGTAAGTCAGTATAGCTGATAGGAGGACTCTAATCTGAGGGGTCTTTCAAGTACGAATCCCAAATCCGCGACCGTAAGCACAAACCAACGGGTCTTCTTCTTCTTCTTCTCCTCCTCCTCCTCCTCCTCCTTCCATTTGGTGCTGTGTTACATTCTCCATCTAGTTGTCATGTAACTGTCAGCAGCATAATGTAATCGTACTTGGTTCAATGCATCCTTTTGCATAAATGCATTCTTTTACATAAATGCATCTTTTTGCTTGCTTGAGCATTCCGATGACCTTTTTCTGTGAATGTGAGACTCAGAAACCACGTTAAGAGTCTGGTTGGAAGGGAGAATAATGGCTTTATAGAAGACAAACTTCTAGCCCACTTCTTTTAAATAACGCAAAGAAAATGCATGTTTGAATAAATGACAAATCTGTTTCGCATTAATTTCCGTTCAAGACACATTTTTGTCTCTGATTAATTAAACTAAAGACTTAAAGTTTGATTGTCAGAAGGTCTACATAAAAAAGTTTCTACTGTCACGATTCCATCAAGCAATAAGGTACTTAACAAGGCTGAAAAAGAAATAGCTCCGCAGAAGCGGAACAGTTTAAATCACAAATGTTGTTTGACAATGAACGACAACGCTTATAAATATTGCCATCAGCGCCCAACCTTAAAAACTAAGACACGTTTTACCGTGAGAGCTAATTCAGGTTGACAAGTCATAAATTAATTTTACAATTGTCACTGTCGTTCAAGAAAACAACATTAATAATCTTTTTCTACTTATTTATTTCACTTGATCTTGAACGCTGTTGTCATTCAGGTATAAAATAACACATCAAAGTATAATAAGAAACCAGTATTGCGTGATGTTAATTTTCTTTTCTGTCGTGTAGTTAGATTCTTAGAAAATGACCCAGTGAAAATTTTTTGCGAGTTTAAATAAATGCTCAATATGGCTATAGCAAACAACGTTATATGAATATTTAAATTAACGATTCAAATGTTCTATTTGTGTGACATATACATTGGTCCAGTGTCATCAAATTGTGCAAGTTTTTGAAACTTTATCATCGGCTATTTTATATAAGTCTGACAAGGAGGAGTGCCACAGTGCTACACCGGAGTCAAGGTCAAGAGTAGGCTGTTTATACTCCTAGTCAAGTGTATTAGTTGTGTAAAATATTGAAGGGCGACGGCCAGCCATGCTCAAGATATACTCATTTGAAGTTGGCCTAAGAAATAAAATACATCCATGCCTCAACCGGGGATTCGAACCCACAACCTTGGAGACACCGACAGGGAAGTTTTCTCGTACTCCTCAATGCCTTCCCAACGGAATCCAGACCCCTCTAAATACGTCTCTGGAATCACCGAGTCTATACCTGGGACCCGGTCTGACCCGGAAACCAAAGCAGAGATACGTATAATTCTTTCCTCTACACTTTTTCGTTTGAACAGTGTCGGTTTCAGGGGTGACTGAGACCGCCGGTGTTATCCTCAGATCACGAAAAATACGACACGGAAAACTCCCTTAAAATATTAGTAGCATGAAAATAGCCTCATGTCCCTGGAATGAACAGAAATACTGTCGGAGGTGTGCAAATACTCCCCTCGAATAGGTCATTCTGATATTTGTGTTTGAAACATTAAAATCATTTAAAACTCTCGAAAAAGAAGTTCTGGTACAGTACATTAGCTCACTTCTTAAGAAATCTCACAAAGTACAACATTGATAGATTTAAATCACACGAACAAGACCAGGTCTCTGGGTGAAGATTGGGTCAAGATTCGATCTTCGCGTCGGGTCGCCGAATCACAGTCAGCCTAGTAATTTGGATCATGGGGTCCTAAGTCATTCGGGTTAAGACCGTGCCAATCGGGTCATCGGGTCAAGTTTAGTACCAGGTCACTTATGTTTGGGTCATGCCGGGTCACCGAAAGTGACCCGGTTTCAGATCTGTTGTATACACACTAAATCAAAAGAGCGGAATTTTCACTCTTTTTAGATGGAAAAGCGGGACCGCTCCTTTTCGAGCGGAATTTTCGATCGAAAAAGAGTAGTTTCTAACAAAACACTATCGCGTTGGATGGAAAATGTACTCCTTCTAGATGGAATTTCGCTATTTTTGATGTAATTTATCTTTTCACTCCTAAAAGAGCGGTTTTCTATTGAGTCGTCAAAGGTGAAAGAGCGATTTCTCATCTTTTTAGAGTGATTTGGTGCTTCAATTTCTCATCGTCCAGGAGTGAATTTTTTCAGCTTTCTAGATCGGTTTGAATTCCACTCTTTTTCGAGCGATTTGCAATGCATCATGGGCATGGCTACTAGTCAACATTGGTCTTCGCCATTTGTAATAGCAAAGGTTATCGAAAGACTAAGCTATACTGTGAAATGTATAGCGTTATGTTAAAAATGAGAAAAGAGAACTTTAAAACTATTCTGTTAGTAAAATACACCAAAAAACGTCAGGAGTAAGATATGTACGTATAAGAAATCTTGCAACGTTGTAATCAAGTACCTGACGAGGCGAAAGAAACAATTCCGAGGACGCATTCTTGCAGTTGGACCCTTGGTTGAGGGGTTAACGCATTTAATAGCTGATCGAACGGTACCGGGTTCAAATCTCCTCCAGGTTTAGTTTTATTTTACTCATTTTCATTCACAAGTACAGTACTTTTCTTTTTAGTACATATGAATTAATGCTCCCTTTCGCACTTTTGTACATTTTATTGCGTCGTTTTCATGTTCACAAGATGTAAATTGTATCTGAATAGATGGAAATTCATCTATAGAAATACAATATCTAGGTTTCCATTGAAATAGACTACCACAGATTTTCGCTCTTTTTTCGAGCGGAAATTTCTCATCTTTGCTCCGATGAAAATTCGCTCTAAACGAGCGGTCACTTTTTCCGCTCAATTTGAGCGGAATCCGCTCTTTGGATTTTAGTGTGTAAGGGTTCTGGAGGTATCAGTACATTGGAGATTCGGAGAATATTCCACGATAGAAAATGACCATTAAGGGTCGGTTTTACAATCGACCGCTAAGCTTCTAGTCAGCGCTAAGTTCAGGCCAACTCTCATTTCGCATACTCTCATTGGCCAAAATCAGACTTGGCCTCAACTTAGCGCTGACTAGAAGTTTAGCGGTCGATTGTAGAACTGACCCTTAATCTTCAAAGTTGTTTCCAGTCATCCTAGACTTATTCCGACTACTAATTTAGCCAAAATTTAACCAAGACTTTTCAACTCACATTTTAAAATTTCTCCTACATCCCGCCAATAAGAAGGTGGCTCATATTTTTCTTATTTTATGTTAAAACTAGGGATGGTCAGATCCGGATCCGGTCCAATGGCTTAGTGCGATTTCGGTCGCAGATTCAAAGACCAAGTATTCGGACTTCGTTATTATAATGCATCTTAAAATTTGATGCTGGAATGGTAAATTATGGAAGGCCCTGGACAATACCTTCCCTATCCTCTGCTTACCTCATCCCTACCTGAGCCAAAAATGACAAAACACCATAATTGAAGCCAATTTAATGCAATGTATTTGAAACTCGATTTATATAGAGAGTTGTATATTTAATTGTTATCGTTTTCTTGTCCAAAAAGGGCCATAAGAAGTACCCATGTAAATACTTTTGTCATTTTTATATCCCTTTGATAACTTATAGAAAGGAAGTTGATAGGAACATATTTTTCTATTTTCAAATTTTCTAAAATATATGTCTTATTTCTCAAAACAAATGAATCAGGGAAAGAAGTTTCGTATTTTACTTACATCCCGGCAAGATTAAAAAGGAGGTGGGGGTGACAGATATCTTTTTGTTCTTTTAACACCGCAATGTTTACTGCATAGTGACTGTACAACCACGTCACAGGGCAAAGGGTAGGAACACGTGTGGATAGAATTGGGTTGTTGATGGGGAGGGTGGAGTTAGAAGACAAAAAAGGTGTTATCGATTATTTGTTTTCCTTTTCTGTCACTCCAATGTATGTATTAGTGACCAAATAATACACGGCTGGTTTCAAAAGCACTAGTATTGCAATTTCTTTTGTCTCTCCATGACTTTACTCTCCTTTTCTCCCCTCTCAACACTCCAAAATGAAGAATTAAAAATTAATTAAAAAGGATTTGTAAAAAATACGCTATAATAAGATGCACTAAAAAGTAAAAAATAATAAATTGAATTAATCTTATGAATCGCAAAATAAAAGCGTGGGTGCTCTTAGATATGATTTTATGATAAGGTAATCAAGAGCAGCCACGCTTTTATTTTCCGATTCATAAGATTAATCCAATTTATTATTTTTTACTTATTACTTCATCTTAATAAGGCGTATTTTTTTAAAATCCTTTTCCATTTTTTTTATGTATAATAGCTGAATATTAAACTCCCTGCGAGATAGGCATCCCAAACTTCACACAATAGATACGGCGTTGTGTGCATTTAAGGATAATTTCCAATTATTTTGTTAATAAATTAATTACAGTTAACTGGATTATTCTGTCGTATATTTAATGATTGAATATTGTATTGTCATAGGAAGCAGGCAAGTTTACAAAATTTCAAAGAAATCGGATGATCAGAAGTGAGTTAAAAAACAATTACAAGATTTGTACCAGAGAAACTTACAGAGCAAGTTAATATAATGAGTATAATAAAAAAAATCCATTTCGACAGGCCTACAGACTGAGGTAGATCTCGAAGTTTTTTTATTTTTAAAAATTCAATTCTCGCCTTGTATCAGCGCTGTCGAGAAACTATTTATTGATTTGTAGATTATTCATCAAGAGCTTTTCAACAATACCCACAAGAGGTGGTTTTAAAAATTTTGAATTTTCACCCGCACCCCCACAACCCCTGAATCGTTGATGTCACCGTAAACTTCATAGGAAGTACTATAATTTATGCAGACATAGTTTCCTTCTTAACTCCATAGGGGCTGATACAGAATTTTTTCAAAATTTCAACCCCTTCCCCCGACAACCCCATTGGGCCGATTTTGCTCATTAACGAACTTAGCCAAGCTATTAAGACTAGAAATAACATAATAAAATTTAGTTCAAATATCTTCAAAATTATGGCCGCTAGCGTGTATATATATATATAATAAATCACAGCCATATTCAATCCACTAGTGGATGAGGCCTATATATATATATATATATATATATACTCGCTTTGCTTCGCTGGGGGCGCTGCCCCCAGAACCCTGTAGGAGCTGCGCTCCCAACATGGGGGTTTGGAGGACTGCGCCTCCTTTATCGTAATCAGACGCGGACTGCGCCTCCATGATACAAATATACAACCCACCGGACGGCTGCGCCCCCATATGGGGGGTTTCACAATTTTTGGTGACCTAATTGTCATGTGACCTTCATACAAAATTTCGTTTTTCTAGCCTCAGTGGTTTAGAAAATGGGTTTTCGGGCGGCTATTTCGGATTAAAGATGGCGACTGTTTTAACGTTTTATTATATTATCGTGACTTACTCGTGAAGGTACACCTTCAAATAAAATTTGATTTCTCTAGCTCAACCGTGTCAAAAATGATTTTTTAAGCGGCCATTTTGGTTCCAAGATGGCGACTCTCCTAAAATTTTGTAATATTTTCTTGAACTACTAGTTAAGATACACCTTTATGCCAAATTTCGTATCTCTAGCTCATACGGTGTCGAAAATGAATTTTCAGGTCCGCCATTTTGGTTCCAAGATGGCTTTTTTGGATACATCATGTAACATTTTCGTCACCTACTAGTGATATTGTACCTTCACACCAAATTTCATTTCAGTAGACCCAGCCGCTTAGGCTGTATATTCTATACAACAATGGGTTCGACGGCCATTTTGGATCCAATATGGCGACATTTTCAACATTTTTTTCAATATTTTCTCAACCTAATAGTCACCATGTACCTTCATACCAAATTTCGTTTCTCTAGCTCAAACGGTGTGGAAAAAATGGAGTTTTAAAGTACGCCATTTTGTAACCAAGATGGCGTCTCTGGATACATTTTGTAATATTTTCGCCATCTACTAGTGATGTTGTACCTTCATACCAAATTTCGTATCTCTAGCTCAAACGGTGTGGAAAATGGATTTTTAGAGTACACCATTTTGTAACCAAGATCGCGTCGCTGGATACATTTTGTAATATCTTCGCAATCTACTAGTGATATTGTACCTTTATGCCAAATTTCATCTCGCTAGTTTCAGCGGTTTAAGCTCTCTATTTTATACAACAATGGGTTTGGCGGCCATTTTGGATCCAAGATGGCGACTTTTTCAAAATGTATTTCCTTTACCTTCTCATGGTCCTACACCTTCTTAGAAAATTTGGTATTTCTAGCTCCAGTAGTTTGTCCTGTGAATTTATATGGATGTCAGTCAGTTTTTGGATATATACAGGGTGTTCAGGATTAAAGGTAAATAATTGAGCAGGTGATTGTACATGACCAGTACATTAAAAAAGCCCATATAAACATATATGTTTTCAGGCTTCATTGCAGAGATATAATTACAGAAACGTTATGCCATGGCGACAAGTTTGACCCACTTGCACTACACAAAATCACTGCGAAAGTAAGATAACTTGTTACAGAACACTAAGGTCACCTCTACAATGCACAAGCGTCAGATCAAGTGTTCGAAAATGTCACCATTAGCCTCAATACACTTGCGAGCCCGCACCAGCAATGATTGTGTACATTGGCTCAGTGTCTCCCTGTGCGACGAAGTTCGTCCGCTGCGGCCACAATGTGACCCCGAAGGCCCTCTGGTGTGTTCACCTGACGAGCATACACCTTATCTTTTAACCAGCCCCAAATCCCGTAATCCATGGGTGACAAGTTGGGCGATCGAGGTGGCCACTGAACTGACTCAAAGCGTCGTATCCACCGGACTGAGTATTGTGTGTTAAGGAAGTGGGTTACATTGCGCGTCGAATGGCATGGTGCTCCGTACACTGAACACAACAGAGGACCTTCGTGGTCACATTGTGGCCGCAGCGGACGAACTTCGCCGCAACAGGGAGGCACTGCGCCAATATACACAATCATTGCTGGTTCGGGCCCGCAAGTGTATTGAGGTTAATGGTGGCATTTTCGAACACCTGATCTGACACTTGTGCATTGTAGAGTTGACCTTAGTGTCCTGTAACATGTTATCTCACTTTCGCAGTGATTTTGTTTAGTGCAAGTGGGTCAAACTTGTCACCATGGCACAACGTTCCTGTAAGTATATCTCTGCAATGAAGCCTGAAAACATACTCTATATGTTTATATGAACTTTTTTTATGTACTGGTCATGTACAATCACCTCCTCAATTATTTACCTTTAATCCTGAAACACCCTATATATTTTCAAAATTTCAACCCCCTTCCCCGACTACCCCCTTGGGCCGATTTTGCTCACTAACGAACTTAGCCGAGCTATTAAGCCTAGAAATAACATTAAAATTTGGTTCAAATATCTTCAAAATTATGGCCGCTAGCGTGTTAATATATATATATATCGTACCGATCTCAATAGTTTTTCTTGGAAATCTACCTAAAAAGGAAATAGGACATCATTTGGTATCCGAAAAAATCCCCTAAATACCTACTACGAAAGACTACGGTGTGTGTACATGCCCCGGATATTCGAATCTCGGATCCGTTTGGCCATCCCCAGTTAGTTTATTCTGACTTAAAAAATTGAATCTCAAAGCATTTTGTATTTGTATATTAAAAAACAACAACAAAAACAAGACACTGCAAGTTTGAAAGTTGCGAGCTTAAGTCACAGAAAACTAACAATAGGCAACATCAGACAATGACAAGATAATAGGGCGTTTGCTTACAAACAAATAAATCATCCCAATTAAAGTGTAATAATCTATATAAACAATCTGTCGCTTTGACAAGACTGCCAACAAGGTTTAGAAACAATTGCACAATTTTTATTGCTTCGATTTGTATTTTGTAAAGATTTACTGCGTGTATTCAGCGTAACGAGAAGGATTTCACGGTGTCTGCTTCCAATGATTGTTACTTTTTTTTTAAAAAAAAATACACCGACATATACTCCCATTTGCGTACTCCCTTTTTTAACCGGAAATTACAACCTACTACGTAATAAATAACAATTGTTCTCTTTTTTTCTTCTTTAAACTGATATCTCCAGAATGATTTTACAATTTTGTTTTGTTTTTATCGCATTCGCTGCTGTTGAATGCACCATTATGCTTGTAGTCATTATCAAGTCCGGAGTTCGATTTCCCGTCACGTGGTTACACATTACACATTGATGGTTAGGTCTACAGGTTAGGCAGGTTGCACAATAAATTTCAATAGTATTAGTGAATCTTAAAGCGGAAGCTGCAAATTTTATAAATGATTGTTTGGCCTAGATCAGTCATGAGTCGTGACCAACTTCTTTCTATACGAGGTCCAATATCTGATGAAGTAATACCATCACTTGCCGCGCACTTTTAGCTAAAACTTAAATAAAAATATACTCGTCATTTTTGAAGGCAATAGTTATATGTATTTAATTACTGTCTTTGTTAAATCGTTTTACTACTGGGAGAACATTAGAAAATACTTAATTGTGAATATAAGTTGTTAAATTAATTTTTGATCACATATTACAATTTGATATAGTTTTACCTTGCCGTGGTCCGCATGCCTGGCCTAAATTGTACAGCGAGTCGCTTATATAGCCCCATGCGGTGATGATCGCGGGCCACACGTTACTTATCGGATACATTAATGTAATATAAAAAGTATATAATTAGAGACCTGTAAATAAGCAAAAAGTTCAAGACTCTACAAATGACCATTAAAAGTATATAAAGTATAGTAAAAAAGAACAATAGATGGCAGCACCAGAACATGTTAAATTCGAAGTGTACTAACTTTTTAATGATGAATGAAAGTTGTGCTTTTTCTATGATAAAATAAATTGGTTTTATGTTAGTTATTAGTTTTTTATTATCATATAATATGAATTGGGAAGATGTTAATTGTATTGGTGAGGTAAATGTCAAACCTGCAAATATATTAATGTACTTGGGTAACAACCTTTCAAGATGCGTCACTGACAGTTCAAAATCGCCTATCGACAATTTCTTCTTGATATATTGATACCTTATTTACCATAACACTTTATTATTACTCTATATTACCAACAGCTATATTATATTAGATCCGGATACGTTATTTCAAATTATTTTTTCAGCTACATCTCTAAAAACTATAGAAATTACATTATCATGCGAGATATCAATATACACAGTCAACCAGACTAGGAAAAGGACTCCTACGACCTCATAAGTCTCCAAACCACAAGAAACTTCCAACTTCCGAAACCACCACGACCGTGTTCGAATACAACTCCTGACATAGTTATAACATCAACGAATATCAGTCAGATATATACATTAGAAGTTCTAGACCTGATTGGAAGTGACCATGTACCGGTTAACCTCATTACAAACAAGAAACAATAACAACCACACCGTTAATTTACAGCCTAGAACAGTATTACGCTTCTACCGCGCTGACTGGGATAAATATCGCCACTATATGTAAACACGCATAGAAGCACTCAATACACCAGAAACCGAAACCATCAATACACTGTAAAAAGTGGAAACACGAACTGGATGAAAGTTACTCCGCTTTATGGAGAAACAAATGTCGAAAATTAGCGTTTTGTTGTATTTACTCTTAAATGTGGATATACTGTAAGCCCTTTAGTGGAAAGACTGGTAACCTTAACTCCATTTTAAAGTTTAACATTTTCATTGTAATGGCTTCACGTTAACTGAAAATTGGCTGAAACTGGCCAAAGTGTTTCGTCGGTGAACGTTCAACTTATTTTACGCTTAAAATTCGGTCATTTTCTGATCGAAGTGTAAGCTAAACGGGTCGTTTTGAGGTTACGTACTTTTGTGGATGAAGTTTAAGCCTTCATTGGATATTTAATAATCCAATAACAGGAGTAAATTTACTTGCTTGTCACTGAACACATTTTGAGTGTTTATGTTGCTTTTACACTGTGAACAGTAAACAGTTGGCTGGTGGATCGAGAACGACATGATTGCATTGGCGGAAAGAGGAATTAAGTTGGGTATAAATTTTTACACAGTAGCAAACGTATCTCTCCTTTTCTTCTCGATACATTCCTCGTAGTAAAAACAAAAACATGTTAATGATTGACCTCCTTCGCAGCAAAATCCTAGCTATAAATATCACTCGGAAAGTCATGAGCACCAACTGCCTTCGTAGCTAAGTGGCGAGAGCATCTGACTAGTGTGTTAGCGACCCTCCTGGATCGAAACCCGACCACCTTAACTTTTTTTTAAATAAGCTCAGGTGCCTCCATTTTTTGGATGAACGTTGTGTCCCCTATTTTTACAGTGAGGACAGTTACAGAGAACGGTTCATAACTACTTAAAAGTATATAAATTACAATGGGTAAAATATATAACACGCTGGCAGAAACGGCACAACCTCGCAATACTGGAAATGTTTTAATGCACTCACCGACATACACTCCAAACCACATTACTCCTTACTACATTACGAACAAGTACTACACACCGATAAAGACAAAACTGACGCCTTCACCGAACATTTACAAGAAACCATCACCCAAACATTCCTTTCAATCCTTTGCGATACCATCCAGCGGATAGAATTAACATAGCATTTCCTCATCTGCAACCAAATTACCACCACATGCTTCCTTATCATCCACTAATTGTACCCATAACATCGGACGAAATCGCACAAACTATCATCACGAAAAGAAACTCAGTACCAGGTAATGACAAAATAACATATCATCATCTTAAATAATCTCCAATCATCCTCTTCCACTTCCTCGCTTCAAAATACAAATTCATTCTTCGAACAGGTTATAGCCCTCCCGATTGGAAAACCTCTAAAACTACAATGTTCCCGAAACCCAATAAACCTCCGAATTCCATATCTTCCTATCGTTCAATCGGTCAATCCCTTTGCACCAAGAAGGCTTTCGACCCAACTTCAGCATTTCTGACCAGCTACTCCACGTTACAAATTAAATAACAATCTGCAACAATAAACCTTCCCCTTCCTACCTTACCCTATTTGATCCGCAAAGTTTGGCACCGAGCACTTCTATTCAAGCTCAACCAACTACCTATATACCTATCTCCGCTTCATTTTCAACTTCATCTCCATCCAAATAGCCTACATTACTATCAACAATAGCCTTTCCCACCCCATATTTCTTCAATGTTGAGTTCCACAGGGATCTGCTCTATCCCCACTCTTATAACTATTGTACAGTTATGATCAGAAGTTTTGTCATGTCGGTAAAATTTCTTTGGCGAATAACTTTGGAATGGTTAGACCGATTTGAGTACGTTTTATTTGCAACTTAAAGAGACTGTAATTTTCTGTAAATTACAAAGTCTGTACTGAAATTAGTCTATCCATTCTAAAGTTATTCGCGAAAGAAATTTTACCAACAGAACAGAACTTCTGATCGTGACTGTACGTAGCAGATCTCCCTCCGCTTCCTCCAATCATACATCTATTTCAATATGCAGATGATTCTACCTTTCGCGCACTAAGCTACATTATACAACACAATAGGGGGTGTGCGATATTGAGATTTCCATACCGATTTTCGATATTTTTTGGATACCGACAATTATCGATATACTGAAATACCGAATGATACCGATATAGCGTAATACCAAACGATACTGAATAATACCGAAATACCGATATAGCGAGCAATATCGAAATACCGAAAACAAATTCCAGATTTTACTGAAAAACAGAATGATATTGAGCGATATGGAAGCACTCATAGACGTATGTATTGGCTTATCCCATAAGTAATGTCGAATTTTTGCACCGTGAGAAAAAGAATGATAACTTACCTGGAACATTACCGTTAGTCAGGAAAATAGTCTCCAACGGACTCCACAACACTCTGCCACCTGTCAACTAGTTGTTGAATGACGTATCCAGAAGTTGGTTTCGGGAGGCGGTCCAGTGTGGTTTCGTTGGGAACGGGTTCAAAGTGTGTGTATCCTGGTATGAAATGTACAATCAGATTCATAGAAAATGGAGGGACCGCGATGGCTCAATGGTAGAGCCTGGTACTAGGATTCGTCTGTTCGATCCCTGCTCATGCCATGTGGGCTTTGTGGTGGACAAATGCGTGGATTTTCTCGGGGTTTCCCCACTTTCTTCATTCCACTCACCCCATCCGACCTGAGCCAAAGTTGCCTAAAGAATTAAAAATTAAATTCCATATTCATAGAAAATGAATGATAGCATTTTTTGGTCAAAGTTCGAAAGTCGATAAGTCTGGTAACACCAAAACAATATACATGGCAAGCACAACGTACGAGACGTACACTCGGCATCCCCATATTGTGCTACTTGCGGCACTGTGAAATGTACTTATGTGCTATTTTCTTTGAATCTGGGTGCACATAAATACAATGATCATTCGGTAAGTAGGAATATCTAGATATAAAGAGGAATATTATTTCTTTATAATAAGTTGTGATCTCTCACCTATTCGTAATAGCAGTTTTATTAGCATTTCAGGTATAGGAACCTCCATTAGTGATTGAAGAATGGGAAGTCCGTTGAAAATATGCACTTTGGAAGAACAGCATTCGCTGATTTCTAGTATCTGAAGGGACAAAACAATCTGAAATTTACTCCCGAATGGTTAAGCAATACGGTAGACTATTTATGAATTATGTGGACCTTCACAAGTGGGCTGATCAGTTAAAAATGGCCGAAGAAGTGCTCCTGATTTGGAGCGTGCGGGAAGGACAATATTGAGGTTTCTGCAGCAAAGTATTACCAATGGTCTTATGTGATGCGAATAATATTTTTTTTCTTTTGAAAGAACAACATACCATAATTACTGAATACTGCAGTAAAATACTTAAAATAAAGTTAAGCCTGCTATCCTGAAAATCCTGGAAAATCCTATTCTGGTTCACAGAGAAATGGAGTACACTTTCTCCACGACAATGTTTACCCACATAGCGCTCATTTAAAAGTTGAGGCTATTAAATTGGGCAGAGGCCGCATTCATCTCACAGACCAGATCTGGTTCCCTCAATTTTTTTTTCGTTTAAAATTCTTAAGGAGTCATTACGTGGCATCAAGCTTCGTTGCAACGGAGAAGAGAAAACAAATGTGGAAAACTAGTTCAAATATCAGGACATAATTATTCACTACCGGCATAAAAAAAAACTATTAGAGCGATGAGACAAATATATTAGTGTAGAAGGGGATTACGTCGAAGTATAAGTGTATGGTGAAATTTATGTGATAAACCGTGTTAACACTATAGTCATTTGTCTTTTTACTTATTGGATGACCCTCGTATAAAAATATATCAAAGATAACGTACATTGATGCTTGATATAATGATAAGCCTGTTTAACAACTATAAATTGTATGGGTCTTTGAAGATTTCCTATATTTTAAACAATACAACCGATATAGATAAAATTATTGTGATTTTTATCCACTCATTTAACTTTTTCGCTTTCCAGATATGTTTCAAGTCTAGTTTAGATAGTTAGACGTCAAGACCACATTCTCATCTCAAGACCTATTTTACTTCAAGGAATCAAATATATAACTGACAGGATCGAATTCCTAGCTATTAAAGTACGGGGAAGTTGAGATGGAAGATCGAGTAACACTTTGGCTAATGACCTGGGCGGAAGTTAATCTATAAATAAACTAAATAGAACAGCGATTTCGTATTCTGGAGCAGAAAACCCTGTAGAGCTCAACGGTGCGTAAACTAGCACTTCCGAAACTCCGATTTTCTGAGCCCTTTTTTGTTGTCACATAAGCAGTTCAGTGTTTTCCTAGCGAATAATCTACCAAATGCTTCCAGAACCTCTTTCACCAAGCGCCATTTTCCAGATGAATATCCTAGCACACTGTCCCATACCTTTAGGTCCGTTGCACAGTCATCCGTAGCTACGGCCTTCGAATGTGTAGTTAACTTATAAGAACTTTCATAGTCATCCGTATTTGTCCGTAGCACGAGCTGTACGGAGAGCCCTATGCGGGCTACGGAAGGCAGCTAATTCCATTGCTCTTAATGGAAGCTTATATACTTACGCGTAGTGTTATTCCGTGTCAACCAGTTTCCATTTCTTTTTTTTTTCCCTTGGGAAATAGATAGTACAGTGTTGCAAGTGCTTAAATTCAAAATAAATAAGTACGGTACCGGACAGATGAAGATTAAAATATTGCAGAAATTGTTGGCGAAATTCACTCTATACAATTTCGATTTTTTAAAAAGGGACTATTAGTATTAAACCCCGTAGTCCAGTGGTTAGTGTCATGAACTTTGGATTGGTAATAACGAATAAGTTGTAGAACGTAATTCGAGATAAGATGTTTCGAAAACGCTTTGACAGCGAAACCAAGAAGAAATGGAGTGAGTGAACGGAATAAAAAAATATTTTTCTTGACAAAAAAATATGGTTATTGTGTATCACGCGCTTGTACGGATGACTGTGTAGCGGAGTTTAAAATTATAAACAAAACGAATCCGTAGCCCGTGGCTACGGATGACTGTGAAAGGGGTCTTAATCCTTGCTGACATTTTCGTCTTTCATCTTCCTCAGCTCAATTACTTTCCCTGCTCGGAAAGCTTTCCTAGTTTAGAAAGGAACGTTATTTTCCTCTATTTTGATCCCTATTTTAGCTCCCTTGATAGCGTAGCTAATAATAAAGGACTTTTAATCCCTGCTTTGTCCGTCTGTATGCCAAAAAA